>VWZK01006730.1:0-17218 GCA_013396935.1 Baryphthengus martii | reverse complement strand
AGAGAGGTGGTGGAGTCTCCTTCTCTGGAGACTTTCCAACCCCCCTGGATCTGTTGCTGTGTGTCCTGCCCTGGGGGATCCTGCTCTGGCAGGGGGGTTGGACTCCGTGATCTCCAGAGCTCCCTTCCAACCCTTATCTTTCTAGGATTCTGTGAATCCATTTCATCTTACCTAAAGTAAAAAAAAAAAAAAAGAGAAAGAAACTAACAGTTTAGTTTTTCTAAAGTGTTTTTAAATAGCTACTATTTCTTACTGGTTTATTGTGTTTTATCTGTTTTTGTCTTCATACTTCTTTTTTGAATGTGGGGTATTTTTAGTTCAAGCCAAATTTCTGTACAATTGTTGCTCCTTATTAGGAGAGAGAGTCTATTTCAGTGGCTGGTCTTAGCAAAGTCTGCATTTCATGGAGTGAGAACTGAGATCATCAGTCCCATGTCCATGTGTCCATCACACCACTTCAGTTAATGATTCGTTTTTAACATCTTCATCAGGTTTCCAGATTGTCACATATCCTTCTGCCCAGAAGCACGATACAAAGGGTCAAAACCAAATCCAAACAAAACAAAAAAAAACACGAAAAAAACTCCGACCATTTTTCAAGTTCAGACATTTAAATATGCAAAGATTATTCAAAAATCCTGTATTTTGTATTTTTTCATGATTTTATGTGGTTGTTAGATGTCTCCTCATCCTTTCTTGAATCCCCCATTTCATGAAGGATAATAAACCACAGGGAGTAAACACTCCGTTCTCTCCAGCTTCCTAATAATAACAGTGGTTATTACACACAGAGACCACAAAATCATTTCAGTTAGGTCTGTAAATGAGAACACTTCTAATGACTTTGCATTTGCTACTTAATTCTTTTTCTTTTTTTTTCCATTCCTGTAGGACAAAACTTTGTTCCATCCAGTCAGCAGCAGCTGCATAGATTGCAACCCGGCTGAGAAGAAGATTTTCATGAACAGATGTGACCCTTTATCTGAAACTCAACAGTGGATCTTTGAACATATTAATATGACTGTTTTAGAAAAATTTAACGGCAAGCCCAGTTCCTAGAAAGAAGGAAAAAATAAAATAGAAAAAAAAAGAACACACCTAATGACGTGCAGATTGCAAACGACATTTCCGCCAGCGTCTGGGTCAAAAGAGTCAGGAATTAACTTTCCTAGATCCAGGAAATCTGTTCTGAGGATGAAGAAAACGCCACGGCAAGAGCCAGCAGGCTGTCCTTGTGGATGGATGGATGGATGGATGGACAGTATCTGAAGAGCTTGGCCAAGAGCCTTTCACCGGATGCTGCTGAGAACTTCAGGCTCAAAAATCCCCTTGCTGGTCGAGGGGGGAAAAAAAAACTACACCTTTGTTTAAAAACTGTTTCAAAGTACTCCCGAGTTAATAAAGTAAAACAAACCTCTAGAGTTTCTCAGGTCCAATCCTGCTGTAGTGAGGAGCTCAGAACAGATGCTGTCCGTTGGGGTGGGGGGGTGATGTGCACGACGGCACGATGAAGAAATCCCAGGTTTTAGAACGAAACTGGTAGAAGAATCGTGATGTCCCAGCACTCTCGAGAGAAGATAGATGCTCTGTTGACATTCTCGTAGGAAAAAGTTGGGTTAAGCAGGTTTAACCCTCAGAACTGCTGCAATTTATTTTAAATACCTCCCTTTTACATTCCATTCATTACCGAAATAGGACTGGTAGAAATCTTAGGGTCTAAAATTACACTCTTAGCGAAGCATGAAATAAAATGGAAAGTTGATATTATTTATTATTTATTAACTGGAAAGTGTAGCCCTCACTTTTTGCCCCTTCAGGAAAAAAAAAAAAAAAGGCAGTTAAGCAGTCTCATTTCTATACATGATTTATTTAGCAATCATGATTCAAATCCCATTGGCACACAAGGTGAGATTTTTTATTTAATTTTTTTTTTAGTAACAAATAAAACAGCAGCAGCTGCAGCATAATGGAAGGCTTGTGGACTAGGTATCTTTTTTAAAGGTGGAGAATCCTTACCAAAGTATAAATTCAATTGAAAATAGGCTGGGGAAAAAAAAAAAAAAAGTCAGGAGACTAGGAAATAATTAGCTACTACATGCTGAACTAGGTTAGTCAAATTAACATTGGTACCCTGCCATCAGGTAAAAAGTGTTGATTCCCTGCCGTGCAGCTTCAAAGATCTTGCAGAGATCTTGACAGATGGGAGTAGAGAGAGAAAAAAAAAACAAGAAAAAAAAGACATGAAACTAGTTGGGTGGTTTCAGAGTTTTGAAATCCCTGCTGGAAATCACCGGAACATTCCGGAGTTAGCAAAAGGATGGTGCTGTAGATCTCATGACAGAAGCAACAAGAAGTGTTTAAAAAAAAAAAAAAAAGTTAAATGTGGCACTATTTTGGTCCTTCAGGCACAATGCAGGGTAAGGAGGAACTTCTGACACGCCGATGGTGTCCCTTAGACCCATCAGGCTGTTGGCATGATGTGTTGGGGGGGGTCTCTATGGTTTTTTTTATCAGCAGAAATCGGGTAATACTGTTGTGTGGAACATAATTGAGAAGTTTGGGATTTTTTCAAGGTAAGAGCAAGTATCAACTTCTATCAAGTAAGTCTGTGGTCTGATTTCACTTTAAAAAGATTGAGAAGTTTGGGATTTTTTCCAGGTAAGAGCCAGTATAACCTTTTATCAAGTAAGTACATGGGTTGATTTTCCTTGAAAGGGGAATTTAGAGATGAAAGCCCCGTAAATGCCGATAGATCGCATCCTCAAACAGGTGGCTCGTAACGGTGCTTTCAGCTTCCAAAAATATCCTACGTAATTAAGTTGCTTATTCGGATTGCTGGAGAGGTGGCTGCCTAACGAGCATCCCGACGTGCAATCTGCCCTGCTTTGAGGCAGCAGGATGACTGGGTTGTGTTTATTGCTCCTTCAGCTGTGTTTTTCCACAAAGAGCACTGATTGCATCCAGAGGATGGTTCCAGTACCAGGAACTGCCTGCTCTTTTATGGCAGCACCTTGGAGTTGTAGATGAAGAGCCAAAATTGTAGCTCGTAGGAACTTTTTAGGAGGGGGGGGAATGAGATGCTGCAGGATGGATGCGCTTGGAAAACTGTGAAATGCATCCATGCATTGAGCAGTTGCTGCAAGTTAGGGAAGAGAGCTTTCAAATCATCTGAAGGAAATGTGTCTGTGGAGTTAAATTTCTCATTTTAGGATTTTAAAATAGTGAGACTTCTCATTTTAGGATTTTGAAGTAAATGAGACTTCATTTTAGGATTTTAAAATAAGTGAGATTTCTCATTTTAGGATTTTGAAATAAGTGAGATTTCTCATTTTAGGATTTTGAAATAAGTGAGATTTCTCATTTTAGGATTTTGAAGTAAATGAGATTTCTTATTTTAGGATTTTGAAATAAATGAGACTTCTCATTTTAGGATTTTAAAATAGCTGAGCTTGTGTAGGTATTGTGTGCATTTAATTTGTAGGTATGGTGCACTCAGGACTGGAAGGAGTAAAGCTACTGTAGGAGGATACTTGAGGTTTGTGTAGCTACCAGTAGACAGAACCAGAGTGGCCACTGCAGAGACTCAGCCTTGCCAGCTGCAGTGCTCACAGCATCATTTATTTGTAGCCATGAGCAAAGAAGCTTTGGCGGGGCGGGGAGAAAAAAAAAAAAAAAGAAGGAAAGGGCTGCCTAAAATGGAAATGCAGCCCTCAAGCTGCTGATTGTAACTGGCCCCAAACTGTCAAAGCCCTGGAAGCGCCGCCGTCGTTCCCAAAATAGAGAGGCAAAAGGAGAATTTGCTAAACCCGCTAAGCAGTTTATGTTGTGCACAGATGTCATTGGGTGTCTGGCTGCAGCTCGGTGGGTCTGAGTTTGAAGTGTTTGATGGGAACTAGGCTGCTGCCTGGCCAAAGAACTTCTGGGCCCTTTTAAAACCGTTTTTTTTTGAATAAGATTGCACATGATCTTGCACTGCCAGAGGAAACTTTCTCCTCGTAGCTGGGCGCTAATTGTAAGCTCTGGCAGTCTTTGTCAGGAAACAAGCCACCTAACTAAGATTAGGGTGTTCTAGGGGGATAAAAAAATGTTATTTACGTTGTGGTTTTAGGTTTTATAAGCAAAATGTAAGAGAAATCTATTGGAGTTTGTTGTGGGTCAACAGTGAGCAACTGTTGAGCCGTCTGGAAATATTAAGGTTAAACCAAGGTTAGGGTGTTGTGGGGGAAAAAATATGATTTACATCATGTTTTTAGGGTTTATAAGCAAGAAAAATCCATTGGAGTTTGGCGTGGGTCAACAGTGAACAGTTGAGCAGTTTGGAAATATGAAGGTTAAACCAAGGTTAGGGTGTTCTGGAGGGGAAAATAGGATTTACATCACGGTGTTAGGTTTTATAAGCAAAATATAAGAAAAATCCATTGGATTTTATTGTGGGTCAACAGTGAGCAACTGTTGAGCAGTCTGGAAGTAGGAAGGTTAAATGAAGGTTTGCATCTTGAGGCAGTTGAATAAGTACTTGTCACAGCATGGCGTAGAAACAGGCACACCCCCACCCCCCTATACATATCTACATGTGTATATGTGACCAGTGGAAAGGGGTAGATGGAGGAGAGAGATTGGTTTTTCACTTCATGTGCTGATTTTTCAGATATTTAGGATAACGAACTGCACAGAAAAGAATGATAGCACACCTTAGACTAATAGTGAAGACAATTATATTTTTTTTTCAGCTTAAGCAAATTATTCTTGTTTTTAAAACACTGAGACCAAAAAAAAAACCCAAAACCAAAAAATACTAGCATGCAGCTTCACCCCAGGCAGCTGTAATCCCTCTGCCATGGGTAGAAGGGACAGAGCGCTTCAGAGCTGTGCTCCTGTGCCTTTTGAGACGATGGATTCTCAAAATGGTTGTGACTTGCTAAGCACAGGGCTCTTTCAACAAAAAGTTTTATGAATAATAAATTATCATCCCTGCCTCTCAATTAAAATTCAGTCCTGGGTGTTCTGTGAAGCTTTGCACTGATAACAGGATTTTAAGACTAATTTAACTTTCAGAATTTCTTTCAGTCTTCCCGCAGCCGTATCTTTTCCACCCGAAAAAAAAAATCCGAACGACTTGATAGGATGGACAGATAGCTCTTCCTCTCATCTTTCACCGGGAGCATTCAGCTTTAATATCCATCTCTTCAAAAGGCTTTGAAGTTTCTTCAGAGAATTTTCTATTTTTTAAAAAAATACCAGGTAGTTCTTAACATATTTTGAATCTAGTGCAGAGGTAGCATTAACTGATGTGGGCTTATCGTTCCAGTGGAGCTATATTCATTTGCCCTAACTGATGATCTGCTTCATTTTTTATTTTTTTTTCAGTTAATTATTTTATGGCTGAGAGGGCTTTAATCAACACACCTGAAAAGAATATCTTGGTATCTTAAGAGTTCATCAGCACCTACCCTAAACTTTTCCCAGTTATCTGATTCTTTTTGTGGCCAGAAAACTAAAACTTTAAAAAAAAAATTTAAAAAAAGTCATCATAATCAGAATTAATTTGCATTTTTGCTGATAATTTCTGCAAGGGGCTGAGTGAGTGGGATCCTTTTAACCTACTCCGATCGATTGCGGATGGAATATTTTAGGAAGGCTTTTAATGTGGTTGCCACCAGGGGCTGTAACCATTTTCTGTTTAAAGATCATCCATTTTTAATGCTGTCAACCCCGTGGTTTTCCAGAAGATGCAAGATGTACATTAGGGGAAAAAAAAAAAAGATAATGGATTTATTTGGGGGTTTTAATCCATCTCCAGGTTGTTAGGGGAACCATTTCGAAACGCTTGGAAACAAAAAAGCTGATCAGAAGTAGCTTTTGTGCAGCTGATATTAATATTATAAAGTTCGTTTGTTTATCCCGCTTCTAACTCTCTTCTCTAGATCCTCTCAGAATGAGCACAAGGGCCCAAGAGTGCTTTGACATGGCATTTTTAGGATCTTGCTCTGTCTGAAAGAAAGCTTTGAAAGACCTTTAAAAAAATTAGTCAAGTCTAAACCAAAAAAGTAAAGGAAACTCCAAGGAAATATATCCAGCTGTTCTGTTTAGTGTACCAAGAGATTTTGCTACACTTCTTGTTCTAAAATAGTATCTGTTGACTGGGAAATTTTGGATGAATAAGTGATGGAATTTAGGGAATCTTTAGCTTTCTAGTTGAGATTTTTACTCTTAAAAAAAAGTCGAATTTTAGTGCATCCCTATAGTTAGTTGCTGACAGGGGAGTTTTTTAACCTGGTGTAATACATAGCTCTGTCCTGAGGTCTCTTATCCTCTCATATTTCCTTGTTATTATTCTGAGTGCACTGAAGAAAATCTAAAGTGAGGGGAAAAAAAAAAAACCAAACAAAAACCCAAGAAACCTGTGTGAAAAAAAAAAAAGACAAAAACAAACAATGAGAAAGTTTAGCTAGAGATGATTGGGGAAAAAAAAAGCATCCCCTTTCCAAAGCTTCAGCAGCATTCCAAAAAAAATGCATTTTCTCTGTGCGGTGGTTTTTCAGTCTTTCATTGTATCATTAAGATCAGTGGAACTGCTCCTGAGGCACAATTCCTGAAAATGATGTGCTATCGTTTGGCAAAGTAGATGGACTGCCTGGTGCTAGAGGCGGGGGAGGAAGGGAAAGAAAAAAAAAAACCTGAGGAACAAAACAACAAAAAAACCACCTTCTAGGAACTGTTCCTGGAAAAAATGCATTCAAACCAAGCAATCTGGTAGGCCTTCAGAATTTTAGCTCTTTGGAAGCTTCCCAATATCTTAGTATTTTTATCGTTTTTTTTTACAGGACCTGGTAGTTCAGTAGGTTCTTCAGTGGCCTTTCTGAAAACAGGGCAGACAACAAGGGAACCACGAGGACTTGGGTTAAAACAAGAAGAATTTGTGGATGCCTAAAGGTGTCGTGTTCGCAGCACCCTCAAGCAGGTGAAGGGAGGTTGGAGTGAGGTAGCAGTTGAGTTCTTCTCGCAGGTAACCAGCCATAAGATGAGAGGAAATGGGCTGAAGTTGCGCCAGGGGAGGTTTAGGTCGGATATTAGGAAAAAAATTCTTTACTGAGAGAGCGGTGAGGCCTTGGAATGGGCTGCCTGGGGAGGTGGTGGAGTCACCATCCCTGGAGGGGTTCAAAAAACCGTGTGGATGTGGCGCTTCAGGGCATGGTTTAGGGGTCATGATCATGTTTAGTAGATGGTTGGACTTGATCTTGAAGGTTGTTTCCAACCTTAATCATCCTCTGATTCTATGATAATTATAAACAAAGAGAAGTTGGTTTCTTTACGGTGGTTGCCAGGCTTCACAGGAGATACGAATGAGAAGGAGCCTTGCAATGTGGGCCAGCAAGAAAGCTCCTCAGCAGCAGAAACTCTAGAAAAAGTCACAAGGATCCGTTGTAGAGAAGAAGCAGATGAATAGGACATGAAGATGGATACCACAGCGAGGTAAGGGATGTGAGGGGAGCTGCAAGGAGCCAAGTCTGGTGAGTGGTGCTACCTAAAAGACATTAAGACATAGGAAAACTTGGTCCTCATTAACCTTAGCCCTCATTAACCTTGGCAGGGCCCCTAACGCTTTGTCAAAGCATTAGTTGATTTAATTAAGTTAATCCTTCACCTCTCCCAGTAAACGACTGGAGATGGAAGGAATCCCGGCCCAAGCCAATTGCTGTCTGTCAGCTCAGAGCATCTAATTGGCACAAAACACCACTAGACACAGATTAGGCAAAAAACCCCCAAACTGGCACCAGAACTAAAACAATATTTATTGGCCTGAAAGATCTGTAGGCCTCTGGCATCCCTCAGTCAAAAAAAAAAAAAAAAAAAAGAAAAAAAGGGTTTCACTTGCCTAAAAGAGTGATTGATGGCAATGATCCTAGATTAAGAAGATCAGGAATCATGAGCTTGCCTGGAGGTGAAAGGCCAAATGGTGAGATTAGGAGCTGGCAGTTGAGAAAGGAAGGAGGAAAGAGGTGGGGAAAGGAAACAAGCAGGAATCAAATTGGACTGGATATGGAGGAAGTGTGACCTACGAAGGTCAGCCACTGATCATTTTGGATCCCTCTTCATCCCAGGGCTTGCATGTTTATTTCCATTCACAAATAGTCAGGAATTGTGAGGCAATCAGTTCCACCCCCTCCTGCAAAAGACTTAAATTTAGAATAAAGAGAATGAGGTTGAGTTTTTTCCTCCCTTTCAGAAGGGAGAAGAAGTTCTGTCCTTATGGGTCAGTCTGACGACAGATGTTGTCCATGGAAGAGTTCTAGCTCACAGCACAGACGGACAAACATCTTTGAGATCTACTTTCTCGCCCATCTCCAAAGTCCAGTGCTATGCAGAGAAGGCAATAAATAAGGAGAGGACCAGAGGAAATGGCCTGAAGTTGCACCATGAGGGATTCAGATGAGATACTGGGAAGAATTTCTTTACTGAAAGAGTTGTCGGGTGCTGGAACGGGCTGCCCAGGGAGGTGGTGGAGTCACCATCCCTGGAGGGCTTCCAAAAATGTGGAGATGTTCAGAAAATGTGGAGATGAGGCACTTCAGGACATGCTCTAGGGGGATGGTGAGGGGAGTTTTGTGTTTTGTGGGGTGATTTTGTTTAGTTGGTTGGGTTTTGTGTTTTTTTTTCTGGGTTGACTTTAACCAAAGGCATTGTTTCAAATCTGAAACGGCTGTTTAATCTCTGAGGAAAGGACGATGCAGGTTAACCTCTAGTCAGAGACTCAGAGGGGCTTTTTCTTACAAAACCCCCAAAAGAGAGCGATTGCCCAACGTGCAGCAGCTTTTGCTTTCCATTTCTCCCCCGATACATCAGCAAAGTTAATACCTATCAAAAGATACCTTCTCATTATCAAAGCTGCAGCGATGGCAGGAAAATCATCAGCGTTTCTTTCCTATCAGCAAAAAGCAAAAACCAACCCCTCTTTCGTTTGATTCCTATTTGGTTTTATCCGCCTCCAGAGTAATTTCTTTGTAACCAAAACACAGGGCTAGCAATTGTACCCTGTCCCTTGGGAAGGCTGCACAAATGCACTGGTAAAAGGACTGTCAGCCAAGGAAGAGGGAGAAGAAAAGGAAAAAAAAAAAGCAGAAGAAGAGTATAGAAGAAGAAAAAAAAAAAAAGCCCCCTCTAAGGTTTGTTTTGTTTTATTCCTGTCGTATCAGCCTCCAAATTAAACAGAGGATAGTAATCTACACCTGGGAGGATAAAGATGCTTCAGCAGGGCTCTGCTGCCAGAGGTTTTTTTCCACACAACTATGCACTGCAGCTGGAGGAACCTGTTCCTTGGGGCTGGGGGGGTCTTTCTCCACAGTTGCTGTCCCTGCAAAGGGCACGTTCTTTCCAACTTCAGCCTGACCTGTGGTTTTCCACCTCAAACTCTTGGCCAAAGTAGCTGGGAATCGCCCAGCCCTCCAGGTGTCCTACTGGACATCTCTTGGAAGCTTCACATCACTCCAGGCCACCTCGACACACGCACACAAACACACACACACACGTTTTTACCAAGAATTAGGAGGCAAAATAGAAATTTATGGTCCCTTGATGAGCCTCTGAGATGCTGCTATTTATCCACTAGCCTTTTCTGATGGTTAGAGTGTTTTCCAGGCATCTCTGTGAATAAACACCCTTTCCTGCAGGTATCCTGCAAAAAAACAATATCTATTTTTCTCTCATTTTTTCTGAGAGTCTGGAATGAAAGCCTTTCACTTGCTGTTAAAAAACATTCAGGACAAAACGTTCCCTGGTGATTCAAGGAATATAAAGTATTTTTAAAGGGTCCAGAAGAGCTGGAGACAACTTTGTGCAATCCCTATCCGATGGGCAAGGCAGCCAGTGATGAGCAGCTGGGAGAGTTCAAGTCAACTAGTAAGAGAGAGTTGTCTCATTTTCTGGAAATTAAGGTCGAATTCTTTGGTTATTGTAATTTAGGAAGTCTAGCTCTCTGAAAAAAAAAAAGGGGAGGGGAAGATCTTTTCAGGTGTGTGCATTTGAAGTATTATACAATAGGTTGCAATTAGTAATATAGCCATTATACTAATTAAAGGAAAACAGACACTTCTGTACTGACTGGTCTGAGATAGTTGGCTTAGTTTTTCTTAAACAACAGCTATAGAAGCTTTGACCAACCTACTGGTGCATTAAAATAATATTTTCAAGACATGCTTAAAGGATTTACAGAGAGCACATGCCTGTAAATTACTGTAATTTAGAAGCTGAACTATGGAATAAAAATTGTACACCTGTCCTATTTTCTATTTGGATGTATTACGTGATGGAATACGAAGGAAAAGATTGCAGAAGTACAGTTAGAAAAAAAAAAAAAAGAAAATACCATGATCTGAATTAATAAATACCTCTCAGAAGTTACAACCTTAATGTTTCAATTTGTTGTACGTTGGCTGCTGCTAAAATAATCTCTTGTGTTGAGTGGGTGAAGGACTGGACAAGCCCAACCAGCAATTTTATTCCTCTTTAAAAGAATTTTTTTTTTCTTTTCTTTTTTATTTGTATCACTTTAAGCAGCATCCAGTTCTTCTGTCCTCCTCCAGTTCTCCAGCAGAGCACGGATGGGGAAGGGTGAAGGCAATTTGTGATTCTCCCAACTGAGACAGAGGAGGTCAGTGCTGGGAAGTGCCCACAGCCTGCATTTCCATCCTGAAAAGCCCATGACAAGACCAGCTCCTGCAGGAGCTCTGTGGTTTAGTTACCTGTTAGCTCGATGGTGGCACTTCCATCCCTGCTTCTCCAGCTGGTAATTCCCTGCACTGGTTGGAGATGCACTGTCTGCACAACTATGGGCTCTGGTCAACAAGCAGCCCCAGGTGAGCGGGAAGGTGACTCATCTGAGCCCTCCTGGTCAGCAGCCGGTTCTCCTCCTTGGTTTTGAAGTGGGATTGTAGCGACCTTCTCAACTGGAGGCCTTGGGGAGTGGACGCAGATGAGGGTGCCTGGTGGAGGTGAATGTGCCTGGGTTACTCTAATTAGGTTCTTTTTTTGAATCTTGAGATGGGGGGAGGAGATCAGGACTTTTTAAATTATTTTTTTTCCTCTGCCTAAGTGATTCTTCGGTGATGTTCACCACTGCCTTAGTTAAATGTCTCCTGATTTAGAAGCTTCTACTTGAAAAAAATGCCAGGGTGAACTTTCACTCTGGCAGAAGGAAGCAAAACTGAGAAGTAGCAGGAAAGTAGCTCCCAAAAAGCAGATGGGAAGAGCTGAGAAAGCACAGCCAGGGGACTAACCCCAGCAGTAGTACCTGCAAGCTCACAACCCTCAACCCTTGGCCAAAGAGGTTGGCTCAGGAGGTACTGCCTGAACTAGACGAGAAGATGGGCACTGTGCCTGGACTACATGTTTATCCTCATCTCCTCAGTGCTTCCTGGAACCCAGGCTGAGAGCAGGAAGCCAGTCAATCAGTGGGCATCCCCTCCAAATGCCTCCTTAGGCCACCCCGCACCCTTTGGGTGACGCGGGAGGGTCCATGCTGGTGGCACAAGAGGCTGCAGTCAAAGGGAACTGCTGCCCCTTGAGCAATCCTGTGTCTTCCAGCTCAGCACACAGCACCAGACCATCCCCAAAGCCTCATCTAAAGCCTTTACAGATTCATTCTTAGGGAGGTTCAGCTGTTTTGCTTCAGGGACTTCTGTTGGTACCTCCTGATGAGAGACCAGCTGTGGCTCCACCATTTTCACACCAAGAAACCTACATTTGCAGCCCTCTAGGAAGATAGGACCCTGACTCTCCAAGCGCTGGGACGTGCAGCTGAAAGGAGACCACAGCAACCCAAAACCAGGTCAGTGATTCAACCAGGTGATGTTGGCACACCACGTGTTGGTCCCACAGGGGAGTCATGAAGTCATTGGCAGTTGTTGCTTAGATCTCAGAGCCAGAATTGTCTATTCAACTGTTTCTGAAAGAGCAGCTGGAAAGGAAAGGTGGGGAGACAAAACTGCAACGTGGTCCACTGAGAATGCTGATGGGTTTGCTACCAAGAGCTTGTGATTATGGTACCAACAAGGGGTGCTGGGTGATGGCCACATAGGTCTTGAACAACTATGGACGTAGGGCTGGGGGGCATGAAGAAGAGTGTGTCCGGCAGGTCGAGGGAGGTTCTCCTCCCCCCTCTACTCTGAGACCACATCTGAAGTGTTGTGTCCAGTTCTGGGCTCCCCAGTTCAAGAGGGACAGGGAAATACTGGAGAGAGTCCAAGGGAGACTGTGAGGATCGTGAACAGTTGGGAACCTCTCTCTGGTGAGGAAAGGCTGCGAGCCCTGGGGCTGGTTGGTCTGGAGGAGAGAAGCCTGAGAAGGGATCTGATTCCTGGTTCCAAATCTCTGGCCTATAACATTTTTAATCCCCCTGAGAGCTTCCATGGAAGTAAACCTCAAGTAAAATATGTTCCTTTTAAAGCTCATGTTTGAAGCAAAGTGAACTAAACTTTTTTCTATTGTTTGCCTGCCACAACATTCTGTACGTGGTGGCAGAGCACAGTGGTCGGCCTGGGCAAATACTGCAGCTCATTTTCTTTTTTTATAAAAAGCGTGTGTTATATCAGTAATAAAGAAAACACTTTGCATTTCAGATGAAGAGACAACAATATATCACAAAATATTTACTCTACCCAGAAAAGCAGTAATTTAGAGACAATTTACCAGCAGTTTAAGACTTTTTTTCTTTTGTCAGTATGTGTGTGCATATAAAGCTTACAGCTTTTAACTAAAGTTTTCATTTGTGTACCAAGCAATTTTCTTCAAGTAAAAAAGATTTGATTTTGACCAGCTGGTATCTTTGAAGTTCTGTTTTTTCCAAAAAGAAGTAGTGATTTAGAACTGGGCTTTTATAGCATGTGGTATGTTTACCTTCTTGTGGAGTTTTTTCATTTGTTTGTGTTGTTTTTTTTTTAAATAGATCAGTCTTTATTTGCTCTTCTGGAAAGGGTTAATGTAAGGTTTGAAGTGTTCTGCTTTTAAGCAAGGTAGAAAACCTAATTTCTTTGCTTTTGTTAGTTTACTGGTCTTAGAGCATCCACCAAACAGGAACATTTTCACTCAGCATGGATCTTAGCCTTTCTCTTTCTCCTTGACTCCAAAAAAACCCAAACCAACAAAAACTCCCAAATCAACTGACCAAAAAAACAAACAAAAAAAAAAAAAACAAACCAAAAAAAATCCTCCAAGAAAATTTTGAAAAATCATGATCTCATTGCTCAGCTGGAGAAAAACTTCCTCCCCGTGCCATCTATTTTTACAAAGGCCACGTAGAGGCAAGGACAAGTGAGGAGAGCAAGCGGCAGGCAGTTAGAAAGGACAGGTAGACCCCAATTAACACATAGCCCGTTAGTTCTTAACGAAATACCGTTTCCAAGGAGAACACCTATTTGGGGTTGGCTTCTCTCCAGCAAGATGGAGCTGATGGGGCTGCTTGTAGGATGCACCACCCCCCACCACACGCTCTCAGGCCACGGTGAAGTTCACTAGGTATGGAAAAGCTCCCAAACGGACCTTTGGAGTTACCAAATTCACAAAAAAAAATGAAATAATTTGCTCCATAAACCACTTAGCTACCTATCTGCAGCAAGGATGCCATGTCAGATAACCCAGGCAGCTTAGAGAATCGTGAAGGTTGGAAGTGACCTTCGAGATCAAGTCCAACCACCTCCTAAACATTATCATGACCCCTAAACCATCTCCTGAAGTGCCACATCTACGTGTTTTTTGAACCCCCTCCAGGGAGAATATAGATGCTGGTGAGACCTGAAGGCTTCGCCTCGTTGCCAGTTTGTGGTAGTAACACCTCTGAAGAAAGTCCCCCAAACTTTGTTTGGCTAGAGCAGGGGCCCTGGGTCCCACTGCCGTAGCAACAGAAGTGCTCCCTGCTGCAAGAGTCCAGAAAAGGTCACCAGAGATCTCCAGAAACCCTGGGAAGCTTTATCATCAAAGCCAGAGGAAGAGGCATAAAGCTGAAGCTGGAAGGACAACAGGATTTGCCGGTGGCAGGCATCCAAAATTCACCCGTTTCCCTCGTAAAGTATGGTTTTAATGCAGTTGGTGTTGATTTCTGGGGCAATTTGAGTTCTCTGCAGGTTTTTGGAGGGAGCCTCCAAAGTAGGTGACAGGGCTTTGGGAGCAAGGATGGGCATTTTGTGATTTTCTTTAGTTGTCGTGGCTGGGAGGGATTCCTACAGCTCCAAGGGCTGAGGCCTTACAGAAAAAGCCCCAGAGTTATAAGAGCTGTTATCAAAATGAAGAAAAACATCCTTCCTTTGGCTTCTTGTCTGCATTCTCCCGCTCCAGCACTTGGCAGAGCAGGTGTAGAACGTGGCACGGTGCTTTGGGGACAGTGACAACCGCAAATCTGGGATTGTCAGACAGCTTAGTCCTGCTTAGGATGGGCTGAATCTGGGGGAACTGCTGGGTCCAGTTACCAGATCCAGGCAGGATCATCCTCTGGTTGGAAAGCTTTTTGAAGAATTAGTGGGGTTTTTTTTCTGCATCCTGTCATGCTGTATATATATAATTTCTTAACAAGAGTGAGCTCCTGCAAGTTTAACGCTTCCTTAAACCTGTAGAAACAATGTTGGTTATTATTTTGAGAAGAAAAGCTGACTTTTTTAATTTATTTTTTTTAAAGCTGCTGGGGTTAACAAGGGGAAGAGGGTGAATGCACAGCAGCAAGCACAGCCTGGCTCACTGACCTGAAACGCTGCCCTGGCCAAGGAACAAAAGCCTCTGGTCTCCTTTTCTTCCGAGTCACATCACTGGGCAACAAAATGAAGAGGGGGAAAAAAAAAACAACCCACACACCCCCCCATCCTGTTGGATTTAAAGAGGATAAACTAAAAGGTGCTGGATGGGAATTTGTGGTGAGGATTCAGCCACATCCTGCAGCCCCCTCTGCTCCCAGGGCGTGCTGAGCAAGTAGGTGATCCTGAGCGCAGGCAACTTTTGAAAACAAAACCTTTTTAAAAGACCCACAGAACATGCTTGGTGTGAAAGGTGCGTTATGAGGAAATTAAGGGTTTGAAAAATAATTACAAAAGCCTGGTTGTGACAAGGAGCATGGATAAAGAATGAAGCTTTCTGAACACTTCTGAGTTGTGGAAATACTCAACAGTCTTGACTTTATGCTTTATTTTTCTGCCTGCCCCTTGGCTTTTCAGGTCCATCTGTAATGTAGCCCTGACATTTTCCAGAGTCTTTAAGAAGTCTGCAGCAAACAGTTTAATTTTTTTTTTATTTTATTTTTTTTTTCTTCTGGGAAGGGTTAAATCCAACCAGTGGGTATTGCTGGCTTAATTCTGGAAAAGCCAATACTTTCCACAGCTTTAGGCAGCGTGAAGAACAGACCCAGCACGAGCCTTAGTACCTTGGTGATTGAGAGATAACTTGGGCGTGCGTGGAACTTCATGATAACAGGGTCGTCATAAAGTCGCTATCCCATAATCCCTGAGGAAAGGGGAGGGCAAGGGAGGCCACGTGTGAAAATCTAGACAGGTACTAGATAGCTTTTTTCCTTTCCCTTCCTTCCAGAAGAATTCCGCAGAACTCTTAATTCTTCAGTGATTTGTAATTAACATTTCACATAGCTCATGACCAACGGCATCAGCGTGATAACCAATGTGGTACATGGAGGAAGCAGCAGAATAATACGGGTTTTTTGGAATGTGAAGTGCTTCGGCCCGTGCTTTGCTTAGTTCTGAAGAAAGCAGCAGGATGGGAGATGGTTTATTTGTGCCAGAGGCCAAACAGTGAAATCTGAACTCCAAATAGCTCTAGAGTTAGGTTTAATTGCTTTTAAAATAGTGTGTTTGCTTAAAAGGAGTTGGGAAAAGTAATGATAAGTGGTCTTTTCCTAGGTCTTATGACTGCAAAGAACTAATGCAAAGAGCGCTTTAAATATTAGAAACAAATCTGGGGAATGTTGCACTGAAAAAGTTTGAGGAAAAAAAGTGAAATTTTTAAATGAGCAGCGTGATACAAAAATGATGCCTATGGTGAAACCAGAGGTGAATATAGTTCACATAAAGAATAAGGTGAAGGAGGGGGAAAAAAAATCAACAATACCTTGACCATGCCCTGGGTCGCATCAGGGAATATGAACCTGGGATTTCAGCTCCATGGCTGTCCCACAGCACCCACAGCAGGAGGTGTGGCCAGAGGCGTGCCGGGCTTGCCTTCGACAGTGCAAATATTCCAGGACCAACTGGAGCGAGCTGATTAAAGCCAACCCACCTGGTTTGGCCCAACCGGCCACGTGGCACCCCGGCCTCAGCGTGAGGGTGACCAAAGGCATCCGAGCTTAGGCTCAGCCAACCCAAATCACCAGGTCAAGCACCCTGCAGGCAATAATTAGATGCGACTCGGGGTTACACGTCACAGAATCACAGATATTGTGATGGTTGGGAGAGTCCTCTAAGATCACCACGTCCAACCGTCAACCCAAAAAAAAGAAAAAAAAAAACCAAAAAAAACCAAACACAAAAACCCGGTCACCATCCCACTAGAGCATGTCCTGAAGTGCCTGATCTACACAGGTTTTTTTAACACCTCCAGGAATGGAATACTAATAATTGTAAATAATAATCAAGTGTAACAGACTGAGTCTAACAGATGATGGAATCACCGTCCCTGGAAGTGTTCAAAAACCGTGTGGATGTGGTGCTTCAGGACATGGTTTTAGGGGTCACGAGGATGTTTAGTAGACAGTTGGACTTGATGATCTTGAAGGTCGTTTCCAACCTTAATGATTCTATGATTTTATGATTCCGTGACTCTATGACTATGAAATATAAGGAATAATTATGGCAATGAGTGCCAACCCAGGCATTTTACATGATCATCTTAGGCCCTGCCAACTTGAAAGACGTGGCACAGGAATCTACCTTTTTGGGTTGGATGGAAACTTTCCATAAGATATCGACTTTACTTAAGATATCTAAGAGTTGCTGCCTCTTATCAGTGGAAATGTTGGCCGGGCACAGAAGGAGAATGAGTTGCCCGTTGGAAAGGAATGCCTAGTGCAAACATTTTATGCACACAAAAGCCAAGGGCTGATTGGAGGCAAATTGCAGGAAAACTGCAGAACGTATCAGGTGCTGCTAAAGGATGACGCAACCTGAGGATATGAAGTTGCATATTCAGGGGAGATGTTCAAGATGTTCCCCTCTACTCTGCCCTGGGGAGACCA
>VWZK01006729.1:0-65311 GCA_013396935.1 Baryphthengus martii | reverse complement strand
GACACTGCTTGTGACTGGCCGCCAACTGGGTTTAACCCAATTCACCACAACTCTCTGGGCTTGGCCATCCAGCCAGTTTCTAACCCAGCGAAGTGTCCACCCGTCTAAGNAGCCAGTTTTTAACCCAGCAAAGAGTAAATCTGTCTAGGCCATGAGCCACCAGCTTCTCTAGCAGGATGCTGTGGGAGACTGTGTCAAATGCTTTACTGAAGTCCAGGTAGACAATATCCACAGCCTTTCCCTCATCCACTAGGCGGATCACCTGCTCATAGAAGGAGATCAGGCTGGTCAAGCAGGACCTGCCCTTCATGAACCCATGTAGGCTGGGCCTGATCCCCTGATTGTCCTGAACTTGCTAGGTGAGCTCACCCAAGATGAGCTGCTCCATAATCTTGCCTGGCACCAAGGTCAAGCTGACAGGCCTGTAGTTCCCCGGATCCTCTTTCCCGCTATTCTTGAAGACGGGTGCCACATTGGCAAGTGTCCAGTCCTCCAGGACCTCTGCTGTTAACCAGGACTGCTGGTAAATGATGGAGAGTGGCTTGGTAAGCTCCCCTGGCAGCTCCCTCAGTACTCCAGGGTGAATCTCATCTGGTCCTGTAGACTTGTGGGTGTCCAGGTGGCATAGCCTATCATTAACTACTTCCTCCTGCATTATGAGAGGATTGTTCTTCTCTCCATCCTTATCTTCTAGGTCAGAGAACTGTCTACCTTTAGGATAAGAGCTCTGTCTATTAAAGACTAAAGCAAAGAAGGCATTAAGTACCTCAGACTTCTCCTTGTCCTTGGTGACATAATTCCCACTTGCATCCAGTAAGGAACAGAGATTCTCGTTGGCTCTCCTCTTATTGTTAATGTATTTGTAAAACCTCTTTTTATTACCTCTTACAGCAGTGGCCAGACTGAGTTCCAGATAGGCTTTTGCTTCTCTGACATTCTTCCTGCATGATCTAACTAAATCCCTATACTCTTCTTGGATAGCCTTGCCCTTCTTCCAGAGGTGATAAACTCTCCTCTTTTTCCTAAGTTCCTGTAAAAACCCCCTTTTCAGCCAGGCTGGTTGTTTTCCCTGCCGGTTCATTTTACAGCACATGGGGACAGCTGTAAGCACATTCTTGAAAAATGTCCAGCATTCGTGGACCTCTTCTTGACTCAGATGGTGGAGGACCCCATGGTGTGCTATGGGACCTAATACTGACAGACAAAGAGGGTCTCTTGCAGGGTGTTACAGTTGGAGGCAGCCTTGGCTGTAGTGATTATGAGAAGTTCCGTTGAACTTAGTTCATAAGAATGCTGGAGACTAGAAGTACCAGAGGAGAATTGGGAAGTAGGTGCATTTTATGTTGTTTTTTTTTGTTAGGCTCTGAACCAGTTACTGGGCAGAATTTGTACAAAAATACCCCACAGGCATTTACTGCCCTCTAAACAAGAAGCTATTAGGCTGCAGTATTTTTAGTCTGCCTATTGTATTTTTATTACGAAAACAAACTATCATATCTTGTTTTTAAGTAGAGGCTGGAAGTTCATCATAGCCTCCAGAAGGGCCTGATCTCTTGCAGCCGAGTAAATGGTTCAGTTTTTCTTTCAGTCTTGCTACTTACGTTAGTGGTTTTGTGTTAAGATGGTAGTTTTTCTTGTGATACAAAACTTCTCTTGTAGATGATGCTCCAGAGCCTGTGGCTGACCCGATGCCCTGAGAGCTTATTAGAACACCATGTGCAGTTTAATTAAAACTGAGGGAAAATATTTGAAATAGAATAAATATATTTCTTACACTGAAGTATATTGTGCTGGATGGCTCACGTCCCTGGAGATGCGTTGAACTCATCTCTACACAGATGTACACTGGGCTGCAAAGTACTTTCAGTGCCTAATCTGAACAAATGTCTTTCCTGGTGAGTGTTCTCCTTCAGTACTGCTGAGACCACGACGGGGTGGGAACATTCAGCTTTGTGTAGACACAGAAGACTGCACAGCTTCTCAGGGCTCACATCAGAGTTAAGCCTCTTGTGCTTAAGGCTAGCTCCGTTATGGTGCAGCTTGGGAAAGAACTGTTTGAGAACAGGCTGTGATCTGCCTTTTCCCCAGCCGCTGCCTTCCTCTGGAGTTGTGGTTACACTCAGCCCCTTCCCCTTGGTCCTCGCCTCTTCTCTTTGCAGCCACAGCAGGCCGTGGACTTTGCTGATCCTGACCTGATCTGACTTGTTGTCTTCGTGCCTTGACCTCAAGCCTGCTTCATCCCTACAGGCTTGCCTCATGGTCTGGACTCTTGGCTGACCCTGCTTAGTGTCACTGATCCAGACCCTCTCTGTTTTCTGTGTTCAGCATTCCACAGTCCCGTGGTTCTTGCCGGTGCTCACAGCTGCCTTGCTGTCATCCTTAGCCTCTGGCTTGCTCCTCCATAAAGAGCAGCCCACTCTTCTGGCTCCCTGAAGGAACTGAAGTGTGATTGTACTTGCTTTTTGCTGATCTTCCATTTTTTTAATGACTCCACATCTAGCCAGAAGGAAGTTATCTGGCCTGCTGCAGCTCTGGTTTGTTCTTTTTTTTTAAATTGCTTCCAAGAACAAGAAGACACAGTAAATATGGATTCTGACCTCATCTCTTACACAGGGATTAAGACATGGCTGTGTATGTTAGACAAAGCTCATCCTATTCCTGATTAAATATTCATAATAGTAATTACTTGTTCACATTACAATACTTCCTGCATCTCCCAGCTAAGATTAATGCTTCATTCTGCTAGGCAGTACACAAATAAAAACCACCCAGGGGGAAAAAAATACACATCAGAGAGGGCAGACAGGATACAGGGAAGTATATAGAGTGAATCAAAGAACAAAATTTTCAGTCTTTAAAAAAAAATAAATCAGGATTTTGGGGAAAGCAAAAACATTGCTGTCAGAAAAGGGATGCAGTTAATGAATTTATTTATTTGGGTAGAAAACTATTTGAGTGCCCCTGAGTATTTTCAAGGCCCTTCTGTCACTACCCCAGTTAGCTGCCTAGCTCTCCAAGGTTCACTGCTGCCCAAATTGTTCAGCTGTTGGGTTCCCTGCTGAGACGGACTGCCAAGTGACCCGGGAAGACATGCAGGCCCTGTGCTGGTACCTGGGGAGCTCAAGGTGGCATGATGGCATTTGTGTTGGCAAAGGGGTCTGTCAGTCTGTTACACAGGGCTTTAGGGGGAAGTGGTGGTGGAGACAAAAAGATGAGCAGATATCAAGGATCCAGATTATCAGAAGCTCTGGCTTCCTCAAGAATTCTTCCCAAAGAAAGAGGATAGAAGGACCCCTCCCAGTTGCCATGTGTATGTGTATCCCACCTGCAGGTGGAGTTTGGGTGACTGTGAGACAGGAGGTCATACCAGCCTTCACTGGGTAGGATACATGGATGTAATGGCCAATGTGGTTTATGTGAAGCTGAAAAAAACTCATTATGGCTCTGCTGTTGTTTCCAAATCACTGCTTTCTTATTTACCCTAGGCTACAAATGCCTGAGAATATGAATTGGGTGTTGCTAATGTAGTGTAGTAACTAATAATGGTTCAGCTTTTACTGGGGTACCTGTTGGTGGGGGATACCTAGTGCCAATATACTTAGTGAAGATCAACAATTTACTCATTACTGATCATGGAATATAGTAACTTACAAGGCTATGCTGTGCAGAACAGATGATACATTACGAATGTATTTATAATAATTTCTTTTGCTCACCTCTCCCATAAATGAGAGGCTTCAAAAAGCAAATGGAAGTGAAGCCAACTCTGAGGAAATCCATTAAAGACCCTGAATGTGTTCAGATAGCACTAAAAGGTGCTGAACTCAGGCAAGCCACAGAGAAAACAAGAAAACTGCAGAGTGTATGCTGAAACTTAGCTCATATTCTTGACAAATCATTTTACAGACAGTGCGTGAGAAAAGCCATGTCTGCGTCTTTCTTTCGCATTTAATCTGTTATACACAATTCAGCTTTCAGGTACATAATTTTTTTTAAAGCTTTTCCATATTTCGTTTATAATTCTCTTATTATGCATGTAGCTGACAGCTCACAGTCATCTCTAAGTGATCTTTTGATGTAAATGGCAAAACTCCGCTGAAGTCGATGGAGTGCTATCCATTTACACAGGCTGAACACTCTTCTAGCAACACTCACTGTTATTAATTTGCTTTTCTGATGTGTGAGTGCTGAAAAGGGTAGTAATGTGAACAACCTATATTTATTGTAAGTTCCATTTTGTTGTAGTCCGATTCATTACGATAGTATCATGTTGTTGTATAATATTTATTCAGAATGGAAGAGATTCTGTCATCAAAACTACCTTTCAAACTGTTTGAGTTCTGTACGGATTCTTCCCAGGACTGGAAAATTAACCAGTTGTGAAATCACATATTCACAAAAATAGATCAGCATTTATGGCCTGACAATGCAGTAAATGTAGCCTAAGGGCTTACAGTTACCAATTTAAAATGTCCCAAACATCTTCACTACATGACCCCAAACACTGAATTGGTGCTAATTCAAATTATTGATTGAAATTAGTTATTGGTTTGGTTTTTGTTTGTTCTTATTTATTTTTTTTTAGTTGAATGTATAGTTTAACTTTCTGTCAGGCAAAGTAGTGCTTGCCTTCTCGTAAGTTTGATAAATGTAGGAAAAAAGTAGAAAGTTGTCCTAAGCTGTATCATATTTTTATTATTTCAACAGAATTGTGTTCATGTCTGATGCAGATCTAATGGTAGTATACTTAGTCACTAATAATATATGGTTCCAAACAAGCTAGAAACTTTCTAGCTGCATTCTCCTCTGGATTTTTTGCCTCCAAACTTTAAGGGCAAGGAGGGATTCACTTGAACTCAGATTTGAACCACTTTGAATGTTAGCCAAATCAGATTAATGTGGAAAGTCAGAACCATTGCATTTTTAGTTTGCTTTCAAAAGTTTGACTGCCAGCAATGGGATTCTTTAAATGTGGTGATTGTAAGATTGGATTGCTGGAAACTGAAAAAGTCAAATTATATTTTGTTGCACTAATTTGGGAGCATTGGTGAAACAAGTATTAAACTGCCTTTTAGATTAGTCTAGATGAAAACAAACAAGCCCTGGTATAAGAATGGTAGAAATTTAAGCACTTAGCTGCTGGAGTTGTTCTGAAAGTGCTTCCAAAAACCGATAAAACTTTTGTCCTTCAGAAGAATACAACTGCCTTCCAGGGACGGTTGAATGGATTGGAGCCTTCAGATCAGAGCTGCCTGGAAATTCCGTTTTTCTGCTCCGTATGTGATGTAACCATAATAAGAATTATTAGAATAATAATGTGAACGTTTTCAAGTGTTCCTCTGCCATACTCCTGAAGTGACTTAGTTTTGTTGATACTTAAGACATTGACAGATAAGAATTACCTACAAAATACATTTGTGCTTACATCTTGCTTCTAAAATGGATTTTAGTGAGAAAGAACAATTCATCTTAAAAAACAGCTGACTGCTTAAATTGCTGCTGAGTTAGTGGATAGATGATTTTCAATTTCTTTCTCATTGTGAGCTGGTTCAAGTCCCCACTTCCTACAAGAACGATGAGAAGTGGGAAGGTCGAGTTCTGGAGTGAGAGCAGTGTCTGTGATCCGGTTTAAATGGAGCTGTTTTGCTCAAGGACCTTCTGTGGAGGAGGGAAGACAATTCTGAGGCTCAACAGTGGTTACAACACCCTCTCAGGAAGAAGAACTTTGGGATCCTGAGCCTCTTTGAGCTAGTCTAAGCCTGAAAGCCAAGGTCTCCCTCTTGCAAATGCCTTACCAGTGCCTAGCACAGGAATCCAGATCCTTGGCGGAGGTGAGCCTCAGTATGATTTGCTGCAACAACTTCTCTTGAGGAGATGAGCCTGCTTACTGTTCTGCATAGGGGAGGGTGCACTTCATCCACAGAAACCAGAAAGTAATCCCAAAGTCTTTCATTGAGATTGTCCCAGTTAGTTGGCTGGAGTGGTCCTTTATGCAGACTTCTCCTGGATATCCAGGAAAATCTAGACAGTGACTTCCTTTTTAATATGCTTCACTTGAAATTAGCTTGCTCTCTCACAAAATAAACCTGTATAGAAAAGGATGCCCTGTCTTTCTTCATCCTTGCATAATCTAATTCCAGATCCCTTTCAAGGGACCTGTTCAAGTTGAAAACTTCTCAAAGACCAGGAATATGTGCTGTCTGGGTTGTTTTTTTCTCCAAAGAGCCTGAATGAATCTTCTGCTGTTTCTCTCACTTATTGACAATTTATGCCTGTATCTCAAAATCTGGCTCTGTGATGAATGATAACTGATGATCAGAATTCATTTTCAGTAGTATTTCTCTCCCTTTTGCAAATTTTGCTCATTAGAAACTTCAAGTCTACTCTGCATCATAAACTAAATGCTTGAAAACAATGTACGAAATCATGTGTGCAATTCAGTATGTAGAAAGAACTGACATTGCTGTTAGATCCATCAGGATGTAATCCCTGAGCATTCTGTGGATATTTATGGTCTTTAGGGAAGTGCAAGGTGAGTAGATTGTTCTTGGTTCTAAAGGCATAGTGGAGACATATTTTTTTCTTCTTCTTTTATGTTTATTTTTTCCTGGTTTAAACATACTTATAAGAATTTTTTTTCATCAACTCTAACAGGATATTATCCAAATACACCAGAAATGGCTGTGATTCTAGCTACTTGAGATGTCAATTGCTGATAGTCAGATCGTTGCAAATTAGCATGTTTGTTTATAATTCTATAGGTAGGTCTTCACTGTCTTCCAGCCTGTCTTAATTCATTTAGCACTAGCTTTTACTAGCATGCTTCTGTACAAGAATTGGCCTGGTAAATTTTGAGCCTTAATATATCTGGCACTGGGCTGTTCCAGAAATCTCACTCCTGCCTGTCATTTGATATATATTTTCTGTCTTTGTGCTGAGGTTTACTTAGCTCGCATAGTTCCCTCCCACACCACCGCCTGTGGCATCTGTCTTAGTTCTGTTTCCCAAGGGAGCTGAATCTCTATGAGATCTTGAGCCTGTTACTTAAGGTCTGTTTGTATCAGTGAGGATAAAGCATATAGCTGGTAGGTGAGGCTGCAGGAGTGGGAGGTTAGTGCTATGGCAGTCTGGCACATCTGTAGGTAATCTCTTTTCTATCTCCCTCTCTCAGAGGTTTCTTTCATGACCTCCTTCAAATAAGTTGCCTTTGTAGTGTTTTGTCGGTAAAATAAGTGGGAATACTTATGTCATGGTAGGAGGTGAGTGTGGGAAGGGAAAACTAGAGACACATGGTCAAATAAGCTTTGCTGCTGGTTTGATAATACTTGGAAATCCCAGTCAATGCTGCAACCTCATACTGGGAGGTATTATACAAATGCTCGGTGAGAGGCAGTAAAAAGCTTAAAGTCTAACTGAGGAAAACACAGGTGGAGAACAGAAAATGGCAGAAAGAGTTAAAGATTATGCTGGTTTATAGGAGGTGTTACTCAGTTGGAAAATGTTATTTATCCCTTAGGATTATTAGTAGATAATGGTATAATGCAAGGGATGAGTTTCTCCAAAATAGTTTGGTTTAAAACCTATAAAATGAAAATTGCTTTAACTTTTTTGAAGAAAAATCTGTGCTTTCTCTTTTAGTGGTAATACCGTGCACCATAAAATTTTCATTCCATTCCGAGTAATAATTGCTAAAGCTTTAATCATTGTTTCTTATCTGAATTACCAAATTTCTGTATGAAAATACTTAGGAGTTATTACCGAGTAGTTGGAAAACAAGTTAGAATAGGCTGCTGCTTTGCCTGGTTTTCTTATGAGTTCAGTGGTTTTCTTGTAGTAATTATAAAACTGTCTTAATTCAGATTTTACTATCTGCCAGTATGTCCCATTTAATTAAAAAACATGCAATTAATGACTAATGGGCTCATGACTACATAAGCTTGGAGATACTGAAATGAGAGATTTCTCTATTGGGAAAATATATTCTCAACATATGGTCTGAGCTTTGGATTTTGTGATACTGAAAACATTTTCTCTAGGGTTAACAAAGTGTGAATAGTCAGATGTTTGAGGCTGATTTCAATGTTATGTGTAACACACAAAAAGCTGTGTACTTTGTCAGTCACCTAAATAAAGCACGAGTGATAATACAACTACAGCTGCCTCTCTCCAGGCAAAGCTTATTGTTCCTATTAGCTAACTCAGTAGAACTTCTGAGGAAAACACATCCTACTCTTACCAAAGCAGGAGTTCAGAAATCGCTTCTATAAATTAGTGTCTGAAGGGTTGAGCCGTAATTTTATTTCCTGTAGCACGCACTTTAGATGTTGTAACAGACATACTAGAAATACCGTGTGAAAACATGGAAGGTTCGTTAGCGTAGCTGATCTTGAAAGATAGAAGTTCCTCATTGTATATGAAAACTTCAGCATTTTAATGCATTTCCTGACCCGCTTGATTGAGTAATACTCTTCGACATGCTGAGCTCTGGCTTGCCCATGCCGTGGAAAGCATAGTTTGCGCAGGTAGGGTGTGCATGAGTGTCAGCTCATTGTGGAGCGAGGCTTGGACAGGACAATTCCGTGATCGGAAAAACTCAGAATGGCTCCTGTGTCCCACAGCTGAGTCAGAGCTATAGTTTCTTGGATGGAATAAGCTGACTCTGAGCCTATGGCTTTGCAGTGAGAGTATAATCTCAATGTGGGGAATTATACTTCTGCTTCCAGTTTTGCATTTGTGGCCTGTTGGGGAGAGCGTTGGAAAGGTCCTTTTTTTGACTTAAAAAATGTGACTGAACCGTGAAGCGTGTCTTACTCTTTTCAGTAAGATTAGAGATTAATTTTGTTGCTAAACAATGCATAGGCTTCTTTATAGGCACCCTGAGCCTATAATTTCTGCTGCCTCTAGGTAACAGAATTTAAGAGGTTTGAAATCACAGGTAGAACACGAGTGAGCACTTTCTATGAAAAACCTCAGATACTCTACGGTGCTAAAAATAGGGGCGTTCGATATAGATGGGATTTTAATATTCTCCACAAAAATGCACAGACCCTTAGAGAGTCTATGAATACTATAAGGAATATTTTTAGGTACTTACGAACCCTGTAGGAGCTTGCCTGACACTTATAGTGACCCCATTAACATCATATTTATGTATGTAAAATGCTGTAAAAACCAGATGTACTGATATGTTTTGTCTTAATTTCAGTCACTGCAACTAATCTCTAAGTGAATGATAGGGGAAGGGAAAGGAACGGAGGAAGGGAAAGGGAAGTCAGAATAAAAGGTAAAGAAAGAAAGAAGGAAAGAAATGAGTATCAAGGAGAAAGAAATGTAGTATATGTCTCTGATTTATTTGCCTTCAGGATGATTAATGAAGATGTCAGCCAAGCACCATGTGTACCAACAATAGTCTGTTGTTTGCACTCTTTTTATTTTTCTCCCAGAAGAAACTGTATCTTTAAGGTAATCCTCATGTGATTAAATCCCATTTCTGTTTCAGGTTATATTGATGCACTAGATTGCCATCAATAGAAATGTGTTCCTGCACACCTGCTGATGTCTTTAGGGACCCTGTGAGGTCTATCTGTAGATACCTGTTTATGCTACTGAACCTTGGTTAATCACAGGTCACTTTAGTCTTTTGGGGTTTTAACCTTTAATGTCATCTCTCAGCTGCTCTGCCTCTATGGAAGCAATAACAAGATGCCTACCCAGTGCTTAACCTACCAATAGAGATTTGCCAGCAGAGGTATTTTCCTTTACAACAGCAAATCTGCTTACTACTTCAGTCCACTCAGTTTCTCTACCAACCTTCTAGTCCTGTAGCGTAGAAATGTCTTTTAAAAAAATAAATATCTTGATTACCTTTGAAAGAGAAGTGTCTCTGTTTAAGGTTCAGGGCAAATCCCATGGAGCAGGATTCCTATCGGCCCTCTCTCCCCCTCCCCCTTCCCTCCCAAGGAAGGATACAAAGGGAAATGAGGAAGGAAGTGACTCACACAAAATTGGAAGTTAAGACTATGAACAAAATTTAATAGGTAACAGAGATAAACAGGGAAAAGGAACTATGAAGGGCAGAGGGGTATACAAGCATATCCAAAACCAGCTCTGGGATGGGGATGGATTGTGCAGAGCACGTGGAGCCAGGCCTGGCTGAGCTAGATTGCGGTCCCAGCCGCAGCACAGTCCGAGGGAGAAAGAGAGGAGAACTGAAAGCCCAACTTCCTGTTGTTTTATAGAGGGTGGCAGGGAAGAGCAGGGAATACCAGTTGCCCTCTGACCCCTCAAGGTCCTACAGTTACCTGGTGTTCGTCCTCCCTCAATTTGTTGACTCTTAAACCACAACAGAATTAAAAATGCTGCCAGAGAAAATCCATAGATCCTGAAAAGGCAGGATGGCTTTAAGGTCTCTTGACTGCAAGACTTCTAGAAGTGTTGAAAGCAGTTTTGGAAGAAACGTCCTCTAAAAACTAAATATCGCACAACAGCAACATGAAGCAGCAGAGACAAAAACTTTAATAAATAAGTATGTATGATCATTATAAGAGTGGTGTCTAGGTACACTTATCTGGCTTTCATTTTTCCTTGAGGATAACCAGATTGATTTTCAGTGGGTACTGCGTAGCTAGTCATTTTGCAAGAGCTCATGCATGTTGGCAACAGTAAAGCACAATTCAGCTGTTTTCTAGGCCTGGTTTTTGATTGTGCCATGCCTTACAAAGTCCACGAGAACTGAGATAAGGCCACCAGGCTCATATATATGAGACTGAAACCACATATGAAATGGAGTTCCTTGAGAGTCTAATCCAAACACTGAAAATGTAGACACACACACACATAGACATTGCTTGTTCCACTAGAGTTAAATATTTATTTTCTTTTTTTCATTATTCGTAATCTTGCCATTTAAACCTATAGGTACTTTTAACCTTTTCCCGGCTTCAGAAAAGTGCTGCCTCTTCTGTCATTCTCAAATCTGAGGAATGTTTAGAAGGAGTTTTCATAAAGTTGACATCTAATATTCTGAAGACAAATTGCTGTATTTGCCAATAGTCTCCCTGCTAATTCCTACAACCATCTGTATCCAAACAGAACATTTGTACGAACTCAAAGTCAGTTTTAAAACACTATCTTTTTCGCACTCTAGAAGCATTTTGAGAAGAGCTCTCCTGACCAGAGAAGGAAGAAAAAGAGTGATACTCATACTGCCTTGTCTATTGAAATGTATTCATTGCTTCTGGGAATAGGACTGTTAGTTCTCCTGCTTTTTTAAAATGTTGATCCCCAGTGGTAGTTTGCAGGCAACAATAGGAAGATGGGAAAAAAATTAATAATTTACCACAAATCAGTCTCTTTCAGGAGAATCTGAATTCACGATGTATATATAAAGCTGAGGTCAGATAGTTTAGCTTTGATAACAAAAGTCCATTTTTAAATGTTAATTGGCCCCCCAAGTGTGCACCTAAAAAAACTCTTGAAATACCTAATTATTTAACTTGAAAGTTCTGTTTTCTATTAAAGGGGAAAAAAAAAGGAAACTCTGTAGCCTCCTACATTTCTCTGGAAGGGACCAAACATCTGATTATAAGAATGAGCTCCAAGTGTAAAAGGAAAATTTAATGACATCTCATGAACAATTAAAAAGTCCATTTGCATTCTTCTAAGTCTATTGAAAAAAAAAAAGAAGCAAGAAAGGTTTGTCTATAATCTCACATGCTGCGAAGCGATAGGAAAGAGAACATTAAATGCTTCTCATGATTCCTCCTGAACCCTCTGATAGCACAACGGGATGCTTATTAGCATGCACATTGCTCTGACCTGGTTTACTCCAGCTTTGCACTTAGGCAGGTGTTTAAAACAGGTGTACAAATCTGTGGGTTTTTTTCTTTCTCAGAACTCTGATAATATGGACAAGTGCAGTTTGTAGGTCTGCTCTTTTCATAGGGATATTTTGGCACCTTGGATGCAGCAAGTGGCTTGAGAAAATCTTATTCACTTTTACGTACAACCGTTTTGAAAGCTAGCAGAAAAGTGAGTTGTTCGTCTCCCAGAAAAATTTCTCTTTTTTTCATTAGGTGAATGTGCAGGGCATTTGATGAGTCCCTCAAACCTCAAAATTTATCAAGAACCAATTAATGCTATGTTGTAGCCCCGGTAACTTCTGAAGCATAATTGAGATTCCATATTAATTTTCCTCTTTCACCATCCCCTTCTGTAACAACAGTGTTATCTGATGTAGAAATGGCTTGGAGGGGAAGTAACAGATCGTGCAACCCACGTTATAGCTCTAGAAGCCAAATGTACAGCTGGGAACAGCTATGAGTATCTAAACAAGATATGAATGAGTTATGCCCTTAGATCATAAAATTGAAAAAATACCTAATATTTATGTGGTAATCTCCTATGTGCCTTTAAGTCTAATCTTGCTGAGCTCCACCAGTGATGTCAGCCAATGCTGGAGAGATGTATGGAAGCTGAAAGCCTCGGGAGGTTGTTCTGGGAACCCTGGTTTTCCCTGAATGCTCATTCTCACAGTTAACTAAGCATCTTTCAGTGACTCTTTTCAGGACCAATTTGTTTTGCAGAGTCAGACTTTCCCTGTGAGACCGCAGCCCTCCACTTTTTAGTCACCAAATAAGATAACAGAATCAGCTACTGCTAAGATTACAGAAAGACCGTGTCATGACAGAACGTAGGGTGTTGACACTGATCAGATAAGATCCAGATTTAGAGTAATTTGGAAGGATAAACTCATCCTTCTTCATTACCCCCAGAACGATTTCTATGTATCACATGGTAAAACCTTTCTTTTCCTTTCTGGTTTGTTTTTTTTTTCCTGTAAACAGGAAAATAATTGTTCAAGCTGATAATCATCCTGCAACTCCTACACAAGCAAGCAGGGAAGGCACAAGAGCAGCCTTCAAGGGATTAGAAGTGTTGAACTGTGTAACTCTAGATGGTGCTGATCTAATTGATGCTTTGCTTAGCACAGAGGAGAAAACTCTAGGAAACAGCGGTTATTTTGCTCTCAGAAAGTGCACTGTCACAGACATCTTCCTAAAAATGNGTGAGGCCTCCCCAGTGCCCAGTACAGGGGGAGAATTCCATCCCTACTCCTGCTGGCCATGTCAGTCGTGAACAATGGTTGTTCTGGGAGAATCTTCTTGCTGATTTATGTGCTGCCTCACAATTCTTTTCCAGTCATGGCAAACATCCTCGATTTCCCTTTTATTTATTATGAAAGATTAGCTTGAACATGAACAACAGACCCAGCCAGAAAGCTCACTTCTAGAACCTGGGAGCACAGGAAATAAATGTACATCGCGTTCTTCATGTGTTAGTGTGGCTATTATGCATGGAGGAGGGGAACACATTCATTTTAATCCACATCACAATCTAAATTTGGCACCAAGCATGTCGGAAATAAGCAATGCTCCCTCTGCTTTTACAGAGTTAAAAAGCATGTCTTTAGGTAAGGCATTAAACTGGGACTTGGGGAACTCAGGGTTGGTTCCTGACGCTCTTACAGGGTTTTGTGGTTTTAAATCACTTTCCTGCCTGACTGTGGTGCTCTGAGATAAAACAGGTGCTTAAGAGGGGAGTCAACACTGCATAGGGAGTGAGGGCTGATGAACAGATAGGCAAGTTGTCTTTTCTCAGTCTTGTGACTGTTTTTTACTTATCAGGAATATAGAAGAAGTTGAAAGTTTTGTATTGAATTAGAGAGCAAACCCCATCTGCAGCACTGAGTAAGACTAAGACTACCTGCCATGTGCAGATAGATACTTTCTTAGAAGAGGAGTTATGTATGGTTGTTTTTCACTGGTAACAGCTTCTGAGATATTTCAGGACATTTTAAAACAATAGGAATAATTCATATCTGATTCCAGAGCAGGCATTATTTTTAGCAGTGGCACTCTAGGTAAACTCACTATGCATCTGTATCTCTGATGCTTTCGAAGATACTCACCCTTCTACCTGCGCCTGGAGAGCACACTCTTTAGAGAAACATAGATGTGTGTCTTATCGCATGGACTAGCAGTGACAGCAGGGGACTTGGTGTTAGGAAACTTTGGAGGAGGCAGCAAAGCTTGGTATTTTTTTGATTTGGAATGGCAAAATCTAATTTTATGTTTTGAGCTCTCTTTCCATATGCAATGAGGACTTTTCCCTTTCAAGAATTAATGTTTTTATTGTAGAGGGGAAACTAAGGGCTCTCTAGCTGAGATATGTAGTCAGTATAACAAGTCAATAATAAATAACAAGGAAACCTGTTCCTCATTTAACCCGTTCAGTCCAGTGAAATGCTCCAATTAAGCGCTTGTGGTGTCAAAATCAGATGCTCACGAAGCAAGTAAGCTTTTCTTCCCCTTCTTCCTACATTGCATGTGCACTTATATTTATGGTGCTGGTTGCTTTGTTCTGTTTCTTGAGGAGGATTCCTTCTGTTATGCAAATATCTCCTATTACAAGTGTCAGGAAGATTAAGTAAAATGCTATACAGGCAATTCTACCAAGGCTGTTGGCAGCCTGTAACACAGTGTGCTTGACAACTCCTTTTGCCATTGAGACATGACGTATATGGCAAGTTTTACCTGTAGCTGTACTTCACACAAGTTACGCTGTCTCCAGAGGCATGAGGTGCATATCACTTCCACCAGGAGTCAGTCGACCATTACCTCAGCGTAGCCCTTCTAACACAGTGTTACTAGAGTGTGAGAGGCTGCCCTGTGACCTTCATTTCAATTGCAGTTAATTGTGTCACTTCTTGGAGAGCTTGTCTCATTGCATAGATGTTTTTGTTTAAATTCAGAGCAGATGTTTTGGATTTGGTCCTCTGCTAGGAATTTTCTCTGCTAAGAAAAATAGCTGAATAATATACTATATCTCACCATCTGGAGAGAAGTTTTGACAGTTTTTATGTACTTATCCTTGTGAGATTGATCAGATTCTGGTTATGCATATGTTCAGTGACTCCATCCCGATATGTCCTTGACTCTCAGAAGTAATATTGCAGCTATCCTGGTCTGGAAAACAAAGCAACACCAACAAAGCATAATAATGTGCCGAAAATTTCCACTGCAAGCACTTTGCTTGCCCTGTTCTTTTCTCCCACACATAAACTCTTGCAGGGTTATTAATTAACTGTCATAGAGGCAAATCATCCACTGAAGCTTTCTTCACCAGCCTTGCCCCACTGACTAGTTACTGAAGAGCCACTATGTAGTGCCAAGGATGAGCTGAATTATGGAGAAGTATTCAGTGTGCATCCTTTATAATGCTGTCAGAGATGAACCTCTTAAACTTGTTTCTTTATATTAACAGCATCTGGAGCCAAAGAATTGTGCAAACGGGTTTTAATAGCCTAAAGGGCTTTTTTTTTTTTTTTGATTTTCAAAATGTATATTATTTATTTTTAAATGCAAACAAATTACGTATCTGAGAATTACAAATCTGAGAATTTTAGGGTTTGCTTTTTTCTCTTTCGCTTTGAATTGCATGGGAAAAAAAAAATGGTTTTTCTTCTACCCGAGACTGCATCACCTTGGATGTGCAAAATGTATCACTGCTTTGTACATGGGGTAGACATTCGTATCTCTGCAAATTGGCTTGCAAATACTACTGTTGTAATTATCTGGTGTTTCATACCTGCCAGAAGGACTGCATCAAGAGAGAGAAGTCAAATGGACAGTGTAGTTTCTTTCAGTTAAATCCAGCCATGGCTTTGAAAGAGAGACCAAGATTTTCTGGGGCTGGTGTTTCTACAGCAATGGGATAGTTCTTGCTTCCACATCCACACACTAGAGAAGTGAATATTTCTACATTCACAGATGGAAATGCTAAGGCTAAGGCTGCTAAAGACTTCTTGTTGCATGTTATTTCTTTATCCTGTTTGAGGAAAATCTATCATCTTTCTCTTAATAATCGTGACCGTGTTTTAGCGTTCAGTTAGACTAGGTGGGATAATTAATATTGTCAGGGTCATCCTCAGTGACTGCTCTTTTGCTCCAAGGAGACTCCTAGATAGGATCCTGATGGATCTCCTCCTATCCCATGTCCTGGCCAATGCCTGTGTGGTGCTGTTAGAAGGGATAATGAAGAGAGATTGCTGTGTTATCTGCATTATACAGTTTAGGGAATTTCCTAGTGCATGCCAGTACTGAGCTGTACCCAGTGTCGAACACTTTACACAAGTCCAGGAAGATGACATCAGTTGCTCTTGCCTTATCCACTGATGCTCTGACCTCAGCATAAAAAGCTACCAGATTTGTCAGGCAGGATTTGCCCTTGGTGAAACCGTGTTGGTTGCTACCAGTCACCTCCTCGTTTTCCCTGTGCCCTAGCAGAGTCTTCGGGAGGATCTGCTGTGTGATCTTGCCAGGCACTGAGGTGAGACTGACTGGCCTGTAGTTTCCTGGGTCTTCCTTTTTTCCCGTTTTGAAAATGGGGGTTTTGATTCCTCTTTTCCAGTCAGTGGGAGCTTCACCAGACTGCCATGACTTATCAAATATGATGGACGGTGGCTTTGCAGCTTCATCCACCATTTCCCTCGGGACCCCCAGATGGATCTTGTCCAGTCCCATGGACTTGTGCACCTTGGTTTAGTTAAATGGAATTGAAATCACAATATGCAATTCAGTTCTTCTTTGTCATTCCTTTCCTGTGTTACGGATGTCCATTTTTTCCTAGATTGAAGTGTAAGACAGCATGCAAGAAGGAAAGTACTAAGCCCTGTTTTCTGTTCTGAAAGGTCACACTTGACTTTCATGCAATCCTCCATCATAATTTGGGTTTTTTTAAAAAGAATTAGGCAGCAAGGGACAGGGAAGAATGTCACCTTTAAATCGCTTCTGAAATATTCAATAAAATATATAGGTGACATACCATTACATGAGAACTGAGACCACGAAAAACAAATAGCATACTGAAATCCCTGTGCCTTGCAAAAAGTAAGTAAAAACTATTCTTGGATGGTTCAAGTCCTTCAGACTTGGATCTTTTGTCATTTTACCATGTAGGCTCTATGTTGGTCAAGTCTTCAGTAAACAAAGGCCTCCTGGGATAGGAAGGGGCTAGACAATAAAGAAACTCAAGGACAGACAGTTGATTCTAAGGGAAAACCAACCAGAGAAGAAGCAACAGCTGAGAGCTCAAAAATTGCTTGTAAAAGCAGCAGGAAGAGATACTGAGCAGAGCACCCTAGACAGCACCCTGTTGCCAGAAAACATCCAGCAAGGGGATTTCTGCTGCCTCGGTGCTGCTTGTGTGGCTGAGCTGTACTTTTGACTCCAGTTCAGAGCGAGCTGGTAGTGGTAGTCTGTATGCTCGTGTTCCCTCGTGAGGGCAGGTTCACTTGTCTTCATATCTTGCATTTCTGATCATCCAGACGGGGATACCACTTACTATGTGTCACAGCTTCCTGTAAACCATCGCACATCTGAACTTCATTTTGAAGTGTCGGGGCTCGTTCAGGGATTGAGTCAATGAATTGCAATTACCTAGCTGTGTAAGCACGGTTAATAGCTAATAAAAAACAAACCCAGACTAAAACCAATCCCAAATCAAACAAACAAGAAGTACCCCTCACTGCGTGCCTTGCTCTCTAACATCTCTAACAAGAGCATAGTCCTACAACAGCATTTGTCTCCATTGCAGATGTGCAATGGTAGATTAAAAAGGTAAATCTGCCTCACAAAAGTAGCATCTGTTTTCACATATACTTCTTTATAGAAGTGGTGTGAGAGCCTGTCAGAATTATACTTCTTTTACATGGAAAAAAAAAAAAAAAAGCATCAACCAGGTCAGTATTTTTGGATCATAAAGGTCTTAAAGAAGCTAGAAGGACGAAGATGCACATAATCAGCAACCCAAACTAGAAATGTGAGCTACAGCTGTCAAAGCAAATAGCAAGAAAACAAAGCTCTCTGATTGAGTTCAGCCTTCTACACCTTAAATAATTTCTTGTTGACCTTTTCTCCGTTAAGTTGTGGTCAGAGCTAACTTAGATCATCTCTGCTGTCATCAAGCCTGTTTTCAACACTGCAATTGGAAAGATGTACTGCCAGTGATCAATTAGAAGATGCTACTGCTTTTATTGTGCCATGGCCCATGAAACAGTAATGCCATATGAAGACTACCTTGTCCTTCTCTGTGTCCTTCATACCGAAGAGAACCCATAAGAGGAACAAAATAGCGAGTAATGTTCTGTACGTGTCTCATTTTCTTTCTCTGTGAGTTGAATTAACATAACCCTGAAAATGGAAAGGAAGCAGTTGAAAATGAGCTTATGCCTTTCTCTGTGACCCACCTAAGTGTATGTAACAAGCTGTAAAAGGTGTTTCAACCTCTTCTCAGTTGACTGAGGAGCAGCTTCTAATTAGCGACTCATCTAGTAAATGAAATAAAGCGAATCCTTATAGTATACATTTTAACAAAGGCAGGCAGAGGGAGGGGAAAAATAATACTAGGAGTTGCTTCAAGGCGTAACTAACCTGTGGGTTTAGCAAATAGATGTTTCTTTTTTATTCAGAGTATGTTTTTGTCATCACTGCTTTTCAGGGTATCTGGTGTAAAGAGGCCTAAATACCTCCCCAAGGGCTCTTTGTGCAATGCAACACACATTGCCCCACTCGACTTTCATGAGAACTGTTCTTAGAGGCTGAAGGGAATTGCATAAATTGTTGATATGATTCATACTGCTTATTAACTAAATGCTTCAAGTATTGCCAGTTGAAGTGGACACGTTTCAGGCAGCAAGTTTATATATCAGGCTCTAGCAAACTATAATTGCTCTGGGTCGCGCATGCACATTCAGACGTGGTGGTCTAAAGTAATATTATTGCAGATGGCACAGGTGGTGAAGTCTGCAGTTGCCCATGAAAAAAAAGCAAACTTTTAACATTATGATTTTAACAAGCTGTAGCTATTAGGTTTTCTTTTTCATGTCTGAGTAGTTCTATTGTTGGGGTTTTGGTTTGTTTTTTTTGACAGTAAGATTAGAATAACTCATCATACCGTCGTCACAGCTGCTTCACTGGAAACCTTTAATACATACGTACTTTTCAGAAGTAAATTTTGCATGCTTATCAAGGTGTCCATTTGTTTCTGTCATAAATTGCTTAGGTGCTGCTGAGCTATAGTGTGCAGAAAAACTCTTTTCTTAGTAGACTCGGAAAACCAATTTTTCAATATTTTACCTCCACTGAGCATGTTCCCTCCCCTACTGTTTGCTGAGGATGTTCTTATCCTCATTCTGTGAGGCCTCAGGCCAAGATTTCAAAACAGAACAGAATTCCCCATGCAGGTGGAATAACAAGAATAAATCATCGTGGTGATTTGTCACGGTTTGCTACAAAGTGTGTTGGTACAGCTTGCTTTTACTACGAGATTTCTACAGTGGTGCTATTGAAATGACTGTTCAAAACGCTCCTGCTGGATGTGTTCCTGGATTTTCAATATAGAATTTCAGACTATAGTGGTGTCATCATGCTTGATTTAATGGAAACTCTTTGATAGACAATAAATCTTGTAAGGAGATCACTGGAAGTGGGGGTTTGGGTTTGATACGTGGCTGAGGGAGGCCCTCCTGTGGAGTCACACAAGGTTCAGAGTGGACACCCTTGCTTTCTAGACTTCCTCTCAGGGAGGAGCCTAGGTGCAGCTAAATCCACTCTCAGTCTCAAACTTGGTCAATGGTTTATGACTAAAGATTGTATATGTGTAGCCACTTGCTATATGAGCTTCACTTACAGGTTTAATACACCACTATTGTAGGTTTTCACACTTACAGTGGCAGAATGCACTGTTAGACCTTAAAAGTAAGAATACACTATAACAACCTAAAACCCAAGCTAAATCTTACACCTGTGTTAGTTAATCACCTGCAGTTACAAACTTACAACATGCTAAATATTCGCTCACCCCTCCAGGTGAGCGCTCTCAATGCCAGGAAAGTGCCCTTGGCCTGTGTCCCAGCCGAGAGGAAGGGTCTCCACACAGGCCAGATGTAGCACTGAGGAGGCGACTCCCAGTTCCTAACTCGACCCTCAGGGGTTTTATCCCCTGATTTACGTGACTGTGGGCAGGATCGTGCCTGAGCGGATTACACTGTCTGGATACACAAGGGTGTTGGCTGAAACCAACACTGAAATCCTCCAGCTTCTCTTTATCTTAGTTTCTCAGGCAACTGAATATTGGTTTGAATTGAGACTCAGGCCATGTTATTCGTTGGGAAATTTCAAGACTTGCTGCAGGTTTCAGTTCTTTGAATGATGCAGCCCTGCTCTGTTTGGTCTGTGGTTTATGGACAGCTTGGGGCTGAGCTGGCTACACAGCTCCCCATGGATTGTCTCTGCATGGATAGGGCCTCAAGGTAATCCAAANAGGGAGGAGCCTAGGTGCAGCTAAATCCACTCTCAGTCTCAAACTTGGTCAATGGTTTATGACTAAAGATTGTATATGTGTAGCCACTTGCTATATGAGCTTCACTTACAGGTTTAATACACCACTATTGTAGGTTTTCACACTTACAGTGGCAGAATGCACTGTTAGAACTTAAAAGTAAGGATACACTATAATAACCTAAAACCCAAGCTAAATCTTACACCTGTGTTAGTTAATCACCTGCAGTTACAAACTTACAACATGCTAAATATTCGCTCACCCCTCCAGGTGAGCGCTCTCAATGCCAGGAAAGTGCCCTTGGCCTGTGTCCCAGCCGAGAGGAAGGGTCTCCACACAGGCCAGATGTAGCACTGAGGAGGCGACTCCCAGTTCCTAACTCGACCCTCAGGGGTTTTATCCCCTGATTTACGTGACTGTGGGCAGGATCGTGCCTGAGCGGATTACACTGTCTGGATACACAAGGGTGTTGGCTGAAACCAACACTGAAATCCTCCAGCTTCTCTTTATCTTAGTTTCTCAGGCAACTGAATATTGGTTTGAATTGAGACTCAGGCCATGTTATTCGTTGGGAAATTTCAAGACTTGCTGCAGGTTTCAGTTCTTTGAATGATGCAGCCCTGCTCTGTTTGGTCTGTGGTTTATGGACAGTTTGGGGCTGAGCTGGCTACACAGCTCCCCATGGATTGTCTCTGCATGGATAGGGCCTCAAGGTAATCCAAAGCTGGGTCACTTTTACAACCCCCTGTGAGTCACCTGCATGCACTAGACATTACCAAAACTTGTTTACAAACTATGAACCAGATGATCCATACAGTTCCACAGTTGCATCATACTTTACAAAATGGCTCTCATCTGGAAAAGAGAGGAAGGATGACAAAACCATGTCTGTTCTTCCAGAGGTTATTCCAGAGATTGTTCCACTTTCTCACAGGTCTGTTCCGTTTATTCAAGTGACACAGGCAGATCTAAGGGTGTAAACCCTGCAGTCTGCGACATGTAGGAAGGGTTTAGGGAATGCAGTCGGCAGTTTCTGACCTTTGATGTTTGGGTTGGTTTGCTTTTTAAATTCTATGAAATACCTCCTCTGTTTAAGAGGACTTTGAGAAAGCAATCCATTAGCATTTCCTGTTAGTAACATAAGTGTGTAATTTTGACAGTAATCTCAAAGGAATATGGTGAAGATAAATAAGATTTATGAAATGCTTATTTACTATATTGATAAACTTTCTGGAACAGCCTGTGAGAAAATGGATAAAGCCATATGTGGAATACGCTGTATGTTAAATTATGTCTAGGGACATACTTTTTAAACAGTCAAATTAAAATATTTAACAGCTCTGCTCATTCAGTGAAAATCACTTGAGAAAACTCGACTTCATAAAATTAACATGGCTTTTATCGTTTTTGTTGTTTTGTTGTTTTTGTTTTTTTTTAATGGAAGTAATGGAATTTACATAGTCTGCAATTTGGAAGTAATATATGCACATTATTTCAACTCTTGCAAGTCACTTTGTTTTTGTTCTTGTAATAGTGGATAGTGATCTGTGGAGTTCAGCCTGCAAGTTTGGCAGTGGGTTTTCTTTGCATCTAGCTATTGTTTATGCTTTTGGTCCAGTCACTTTAAAACGGATGTGCCTGGCTGTATGACTCACATATTCCACTTGAAGTACTTCTTAATTCTAGGGCTGCTGTGTCCTCCTAATTATATTGAAGAGTGAAGGGTATAATTCATTTCAATTATTTTTTTTTTTTTAAACGACAAAATGAGAACTCCCAATATAAAATTGCTTTGTGCTTCCTCATGTGGCCTCTTGAGGGCAGTAGTTTTTCAGAGCTATAGGAAATTGAGACTTGCTCAACTTTTCAGTCAAAGCATGCTCCTTGTAATAATCATAATTAGCCACTGGCAGTGCACGGGGACGCTAGAACTCACTGTGTCATTCAGTTGATAAAAATGCCACAATCAAAGTTTTCAAGCCAATTTGTTCTTCAAAGTGTCATGCAAGCATTTCTATTTGTGTTTCATTGCGGTATAGTCTGTATGACTGGACCATATGTTCACCTAAAGCCAGACTTTCTGAAATTCTCCCAACTATACCAGAAATAAACAAGATTAGAATAAATCTTTTTGTTTCCTTGGAGATTAGGAAATGTCATAGCTTTTAGGACTGTATAAATCTGAGGAAGTCTTCAGCCTTACAAAACATGTCATTTGTTTTATATACATTTATCTCATGGAAGAATATCTTAAATATATTTACTACATAAATGCCATTTTTGTTAATAATCTAGTGCTGTTAGCAGCTCCCTCTAAGGATATGCGAGTAGGAAGACCAGACAATCTTGGATCTCACAGTGAGACCTGAGAATATTTAAACTTTCCAGTAAAGACTTGGTCCATTGAATACAAATCGAGTTTGACCTGATTCGCAGTCAAAACTACAGAGTTCTGGTTCCAGCAAAATCTGGAAGGAAAAGGAGGGGAAACCCCATTCCACTCCTATCCATATGTTCCCTATCATGTGGCATAGTCACTGACTAAACTACTGTTCTTTGGAGCAGGAATTTCAACCACAAACAAACCTTCCTTTCCAGATGACCATCTTCACAGGCCGTGAAGTCGCTACTGTTAAGCATAACATCTGAATTCTGGTTAGTCCTGAACAGGATTTGTTAGAAAAAACTTGGAAGCGTGTTTTCAGTCTCCTAAGTACACTCCATTAGAAGCAGCCAAAATTAAAATCTAGCAATTTGATCTGAAGAAGAGTAATTTGAAACATTTTATTCATGCACAACATGACATTTACAGCTGCTTTGGGAAAAAATAACAAATAAATAGCAAAACAGTATGAGAAACAGGCCTAATTTCTTGCAATAATTATCAATTTAAATTTTAAAAGTCTGAAATATTTGGAGCTGGATAAATATTCTAGACTGATATACTATGTTATTGGCAAAAACCATACTGTTGTCTTTTTTCCACACACAGTCTGCTTTACTTTTAAAACAAGACCATATTTGTCTTTTATAACAACTTGCTCGGAAGCTCTTTAAAATGCCAGCAGATCTGATGCTGCTGCTGCTCTCTTGCGAGCTACCTATCACAACTGCGCTTCCATTTATCAAAATTATCGTGCAACTTCCATTCCTGCAGGAGAAAGGAGATTAACACGAATACTAGGTATGGGAATAACTACTTTGGATGCTTGCCCAATTTATGCATTACTTGCCCACTGAACAGATGAAGCCACTTCATTTATTCACATGCTAATACAATCAGCTCTGGAGAAGGATGGGATCATCTATCAGTGTTCCCGAGCTCTGTAGTACTCTCCTCGAGCCGGCTGTGCAATTCCCGTCGGACCGTTAAGCAGGTTGGATGTTATGCTGCCATTGATGCTGACAAGCACAACTTGTGGCCTGCAAGAGCAGCAATGGGAGCCTTGTGACAAGACCAGCCACCTCATTCTAACCTGCTGGCCAGAGCACCGTGTTTCTGCTCTGAAGGGTGATGAGTTCACAGATTCTAAGGCTAGAAGCTCTAATACAGCTAGATGTTGTGTATAAAAAAGGCAAAGATTTTTCACTCAGCATCAAGCCAGTAAATAGTAGGACTGAAGCTTATCTGTAGCTGTGTTCACCGATGTTGATTGAAAGGGTTGATGTGTGTGGGATTTGCTATTTTGTCTGTAGATAAACTGTTCCGTTGCATGATTATTCTCTCTCTGCTAATATAAAGCACTAGTTTTGAACATATCTACCTGATGCAGGTGCTGAGGGGGTGAGGGCTGCTGCAGTTTTGTCCTCTGTGAGGAGGACCTAGGGGAAAGCCTGGCTAAAAAAGGGCCAAACGCTGCCTGGCAGCTGGGCCTGGGGGAAACGGGGGGAGAAACGACCCTGCGAACCCTGCGGGGAGAGTAGCAGGAGAGCAGTAGGAGCTCCAGTTGCCCCAGCAGAGATGTCCCCCCTCTGAGAGAGACCCTGGTGGGGCAGGGAAAAAGTGTGAGAAGTAAGGAATGGCAGAGAGGAGCTGTTACAGACTGACCATAATCCTCGTTCCTTGTCCTCCTGTGCCGCTCAGGGGAGAAGAGGTAGAGGACTTGAGAATGAAGGAGTGAAGTTGAGCCCAGGAAAAGGGACAGGAGGATGGTGGGAAGGTGTTTTAGATTTTGTCTCTCTATCTCACCATCCAATTCTATTTTATTTGGCAATAAATTAGTTTTCCCCAGGTTAAGTCTGTTTTGTTAAGGCATCTCCTGGTCTTTGTTTTGACCCACAAGCTTTTCCATGTCATTTTCTCCCCAGCCCTTTGAGAAGAGGGAGTGAGTGAGCAGCTGCATGAGCATCTGGCAGCTGGCCATGCTTCACCCACGGCAGTGTGTCTGACACCCAGTTTTCTATGGTCACTCTTAGTGACCACTGGTCATTTTGAGCTTTCAGGCATGAGCTTATGGCAGTTTCAGAAAATGCTACTGTTTATCGGTTCACTCTGTGGCATAATTCAGTACACTCAGGTACATGAGTGACGTGGTAAAAAGTATGCGCAGTCTTATATGCATTTCACAGTAACAAATACTGCCCTTATGATTCCCCTCCCCAGAAGAACACACTTCACAAATAAAATGTGAAATTTAGCAATCCATTCCAAATCATGAGCTGCTAGTTTTTGTTAGGGTTGCTGCTTGATACTATAAATTAACTTACCTAGATGGTTGCTAGTAATTTTATTTATTTTTCCCTATAAAGCTTCCTGTTGTGTTTAAACTGATGTAATCCTTAGGAGAGCACATGGGGTATAAAAGCTGTCTTACAGTAAAATTACAAGACATGCACAGCCCTTAGGAGCTGCAGGAAAAACTATCTACTGCTCTTTCTACTTCAAATATTAATTAAAATAAGTACATGTATATATTTAGTTACTTCATTTGTCTAGGAGAATGGCAGCAGTTATCACTATCTCCAGCAGTGTTGTGTGAACAGTTCAAAAGAAAAAAGAGAGCTAAGCTGCAACTTGCTGTCCAAGTAGGGATGTACTAAAGGGAACCTGATATGTTCAGATGAAATAGAGCAATTTTACAGGCCCTTAGGAAATGCTCATATGGAAGCAGAGGTACAGAAACAAAAATCCATGGTTGGTCTGGAGACCAGAAAGCCCCCTGAAAGAGCAGCTCATCTGACTGAAGTTAGCAAAATCTAGGATGTTTGCTGCTCTTCTCAATTTGATTTGACACAAACTAATTGTTGCTTTTCATAGAATCATGGAATGGCTTGAGTTGGAAGAGACCTTAAAGATCACCTAGTTCCAACTCCCCTGCCGTGGGCAGCAACACCTCCCATTAGACCAGGTTGCTCAGAGCCTCATCCAGCTTGGTCCAGCTTCCAAGGATGAAACGTCCACAGCTACTCTGGGCAACCCATTCCTGTGTCTCACCACACTCATAGTAAAGAACTTCTTCCTAATGTCTAATCTAAGTGAAAGTCTTGCCTTTGGAAGGGTTTTGGTTTTTTTCAGTCATTTATTTCTTCAAAGTCCTGGTCAGGGTGAGCTAGGCTCGCTGTTGTCTGCTCTGGAACTTCTAGGCTGCTTGTAACAAGAGTCAGGCCCAGGCCTTTCATGTCATTGTGCAGAGAAGAAGCGCAGGGCTGCATTTCAAAAGGTGATGAAGTGCTGTCCAGAAAGTTCAAATGATTTTTTTGTCTCAAGACTTAATTAATTAAGACCGCTCTTTAGTAGTTATTACGTCAATCAGCATCTTTGCTCTGTGTGAACACGGTCCTCCTGCTGAAAATCTGAGCTCTTTGCTGTGCCAGGTACAAGAGAATCTATTAGGCCACACAGAGACGTCTGCAACAGTGTGGGGTTCAACAGTTCTTATTTGGTTAAAGATACACAATATGCAATAAATAAAATCATTTTGTCATGTTATTTCTGATTTTGATTTTGGTATCTCCAGTAACGTCCCTACAAAGTTTTGGATAGTGCACTAAGAAAAGAAGGCCTGGATTAAAGGTAATTCAGTATAAATGGCTGTGTTCATCTGCAGGAGCTTCAGTAACAGAGATCAGAAATTTTGTTAATTTTCTGTTAATTTTGTCAGCTCTACGTGTGCCGATTGCATGATTTTGCCCTTCTAACTGAACAGAATGTAATCCTTTAGGCTGAGTGGTTAGTAGAGGCACAATTGGTGCTTTATTTCTCTACAGTTGTCAGCTTTCCTTTTCCTTCTTCTATTTTCATGGAGAAGAAACAGGTAATTTGAAAGCAAAATGTGAACATCTTTGCCACAAATGTCCTCCTGACTGAATGTTTCTGAATATTTCAGTTGAAGTGCAGGTAACAAATTCTTTATTTTTCCATGCAACTCTTCTGAATTAGACTACAGTGGAGAATTTATGGGAATAGAAAATTTAAAAAAATCAAAAATTGGCTTTATTTGCTTTTAAATAGCAAGATTTTCCTTAACTAAACCATAGCATAGATTTAATATGACACACAGGTTAGTGGAGCGTTTGCTACATGGCGTGCTCTCATTCTGTGAAGAAAGTGAACAAAGAGAGTATCAATTAGCAACTATGATGGTATTGTTTCTTTCCTTCTACCTCTCTTCAAGCAGGCACTGGTGAGTGTAGCAGGGGTGTGGACATACAGGGTGGGTAGGAGAAGCCAAGGAAAGTTAGCAGCCTGGAGAGCTACTGGCACTGACAGAACAAAGTGTCCCACAGTAGTCCTCTAATGTGTGGCCCTCAGAGAGTCACTGGGAGTTCGCTAAATTATTCCCTGTGGTTTCCAACACGTGCAGGAGGAAGAACAAGAGCGTAAGGGAGGTATATATATTGGCAGACAGCCACAGGTACATCCTGAAAGCATACAAATTCTGTTAAAGTAAATCCTGTAAAGCTGCTATGGTGGGGGTGGTGGGGAAAGAATCATGACAAAACGAGAGCTCGTGGCCTTAATGTAGCTTTTCTTGGCTTCCTACAAAATTTTGTCCCCATCGGAGTTCTGTTTGTAGGTCCTGATGTGTTGTTGACCTTACAGCATAAACGCCTTATAGTTTATTTTTAAATCCTTCCTCTAGATATAATTGCAGGAAAGTACTTTTAAAGCACCGAGTAAAACAGTATAAAGCACAAGCGAAGGAATTGTCACCCCATCTGGCAATCTAATTTCTTCAGTGCTGCTCCGTCCATTGTTTCAGAAAAAACTTGCTTTCGTCAGAAAACAAGCCCAAGCATTAGAATGCCTCAGACTTGTGTTCCTCTGATCACTGTTCAAGGCATTGCTAGATTTTTATCTGCCTGCCTTTGACAAAAAGTGGAGAGTACTTGATTTTATTGTCTGCTGAACTTGATACAGAACTACTGTAGCCACTTATAAATTTCAAACAATAATTGAAATGGGTGCTGCTGTTACTTGAGTGGTTTTTAGTCTGCTCCCTCTTGTTCACCCAATTCAAGGCATAGAAGATGACGCAGGCTTTACTGAAGGAATCTATAACCTTGAGAAAAGAGGCATATAAAGAATATGGAAGTACCTCAGTTACAGCTGATACACGATGAAGATCCCAATGATATAGACAGTGCTGTTAGCTTCGGATACCCCATCTTTTATTTACTTGGGGCCCATCATTTAATTGACTATATTGTATTAAGAGGCTAAGTGAAGGCAGGTATATCACAAACGTTAGAGAAGGGAAGAAGGTAAAATGGAAGGATTAGGTATATACTTTTATTTCTATTATTTTGCAGCTGTTTTTGTTGTTGGGACACCTGGAGTAATGACTTAGACAAATCTGGATATGCCAGCTTCCAGAAAACATCACCAGTATTTGCTTTTTGGTCTTATTAACACCTGTTATTCAAAAAGCAGCAGTTGGAGAAGTTTGGAGTTCAACTGATGGCTCAGTTTGCTGTTCCTTGGGAGTGGACACAGCCAGAAGTTCACCGAGGGGAATACTTAACACAGGTCTGGGAAATGTAGGGAAGTAGAGGAGGTTGTACAGTAATAGCTGGCATAATGGAAGAAAAATAAAGGTCAAACAGGAGAACAGAGGAAAAGACAATGTGTGACAGGTGACTACTGATAATTAACTGCAGTTCCAGCAGAAAGGGAAAGTGGAAACCAAAGATATTAAAATGAGAATTAGAATTAAAACTGTAGGAGGACATTAAGGGAGAGGAATCAGATTGGCAAGATGGGGAATAAACTGAGGAGACGAGTAAAACCAAATAATTGTCAGTGCTTTTTTCTAATGATTTTGATGTAAGCACAATGTACAGTAGTATCACGTTGTTTACAATGTGATAATAAATCACTCAGCTTTACCTGTCTTATGATAACGTTCAAGACATTTCTTTCTCCATAATGGTATGTAGTAAAGGCAGAGTGTGAAAGGAGTCTAACCAAGAGGTGTACTGCTGTTCAGTGATTTGTGTCTTCAACAGAACAGGTTTGTGAATCAAACTCTGTGATTCCTCTATGAAGATTATTAGCCTCAGTCTAGATATAACCATTTTCTTTAAGAGATCTGAAATAATTTTCTTACCAAGCTAGTAAGTGGGACCCACACAAATTATTTTTGGCTTCTTTGTAAAAACCTTAGAGAAAATGACCTTTAAATGTCCCTTCCAACCCAAAACATTCTGTGATTCTATGAAACTAAAGAATTGTTTGCACTAAATGCAGGGATGAGGAATGTTGTGTTGTCCCCACCAGCTCTATGGGTAAGGAACTAAATCAACATATGGGAGAGTGAGATGAGCTTTTCAAATTTGTCAATGTTTACAGTATGGGCAAATGTATTAGAGGAATTCTCCTGAAATCCTTTTCTGATCAGTGGAAGTAGTTAGTACAGTGGAAGGCAAAGTGCCCTTGGTCAGATCAGTGAACATAACTGCGTTGCTAGTTTGGCTGGGGTGTCTGCTGACCATAATACAGATCTTAAGCAACAGAGTCGGAGACCAGGTGGAAGGACTCCCACCTATGTCATTGGGTTTTTCTTTTGCTTGGATGGATTTGAACTCATATTACCTATTTTGCAAGTGAGCAGATGAGCCACCTGGCTAGAGAGTGGTCCTGGACAGCTTTCTCATTGACCCACCTTGTAGGCAGATGCTATAGCTTCACAGTGGGGGTGGTGTACAATGGCTCACCTGGGTTCCTGCCCCTTCTTCCTCTCTCTTCCGTCTGTGGCTTCTCCACTTTGCATACAGTGGTTACCTATGAATCGAACCACCCTTCCAGAATACTGAGGAATTTAGGGCTCTGTCTGGAGAATACAAGGTATGAGCTGATCTCTGAGGAGATCCCTGATCTCAAGGGTGCTGGATAAAAAAAGGCTTTGCCACTTCTAGTGCCCAGATTGTTTACCTGCTGGATGTAGTCTGTGAAGTTGATGATGTCTGCCCAAGCAGATTCCAGAGAATTAGGAGGATGACATGAGAGGCTTGAGGCATAGAAAATAAAGAGACAGGGACATTAGTTGAAACCGAACATCAGTCTAGCAGTAGCTTAGATGAAAGTCTAAAACTCCTCAGTGATAGAAGAAAGAAAGGTAAGATGATCTGCTTTGCAGAGTCCACAAGGTAAATAATCAATCACATTTTATGGTTGAGCTTTTGCTGTGTTCTTTAAGGGAGAATCTAGAAACAGGATTCATACTATTGTTGCATTTCCTCAGTAGATCTTCTAAGATGGTACTGTTTGACTTTCCGAATATTTTAGGCCAGTTTGTGCATCTCAGACACTATAAAAGGCTCTTGCCATAAATAATTGTCAGAGTTTTGATATTCTTGACAAAAACGTTAATCAGAGCTAAGTAGCTTTGGAAAGCTTCAGAAAGAAGCCTTAAATTAGAAAATGTTCAAGGTAGGGATGTTTGCTTAAAATATACCAGCTCTTTAAACACTGGTGAACCCTTTACCAGTTAATTCATCTAACTTTTTCTCTCTTTTTTTTTTTCTTCATTAGAAAGTACCAATCCAATGAAATATGAAATTCTACCTAAGGCCAGGAGTGTGGAAGGAGCAACGGGTTCCAGTCGCAGTTGACTTGTGTCTTTTGAGGCTTTATTATTACCCTGAAGTAAACAAAAAAGTAAGTGCTCTTAGGAAAATGGAAGGTAAAAATATTCAATGGAGTCAATTAAATCTCTTTAACTCTCCTTGTGTATACCAAGTGGTACATAAGTTGAAAGAGTGCAGAGTTTCCCTTCAGAATGACAGTGGTTCTTTTCTAGTCACCTGATGGCAAATCCATGTTGAGTGCTTACAACGAAAGTACAAAAGCTCTCTTAAACCAAATAGATGATAAGCTAGTAGTTATGCAAAAATAAAGGGTCACAGCAGTCTTAATAGTAATTCCCTTTTAAATTTCAACACCTAAAATAATTGGACACATCTTGCCCTCATTTACACCTGTGCAAATCCTGTTATATTCAGCAAGGCTTTGCAAAGAAGACAAAACTCATCCCTTGCAAATTAAGAAATGAACACATAATGAGAAAGAAATTGATTTCCTTCCATTTCCCAAGGTATTAATTTTTCACTGATGAAGATTTTCTGCAAAGTCTTCATATCTATCCAGGATTAGAATCTCAACCACAGGCTGCAGCTATGCTATTGTAGCCAACAAAGTCCATTTGGTGATATTTAGACGTTTAGTTTGGTATTAGCTGCTTATTGCCCTGGAAGCTGGAAATGTAGCAGTGTCCTCAAAGTGCAGGAGGTGTCCAAGCTGCTATTTTGGTTCCCATTCTGTGCTGAGATATGAAGACAACTGGATGCAGGTGTATTATTCCTGGGAGACTTTGGGAGAGGATTTGAGACTGGGACTGTGAAGACTGAGCATCCTAGACAGCTTTAGCAAGATGCTGTGAGACTCTTGTTATTTCAGTGCACAGCCTGCAGTAACCAGTGGAAAAAATAAAGCATATCTCTCAAGTACCTTGAATCTTTGGGAGGCCTAACGAGCACCTCCCCCAGCTCCAATGAGGTGAACAGAAATTACAGGTGCACAATACCTTATGGATAAGGCCCTGCTGGGCAGTTTTTGCAGTCACTTGTGCCATTGCAGAATCCCTAAAGGAAACGTAATGCTCTGAATTCAAATTACATTGGTCTCAGGGGCTGATTAACAGTACACAAAGGGCAGTCCTTCAGAAACTGATTTAACGAACCAAAAAGCATCACCACAAAAAACCCTCCAAAATAGGCAGCTTGTGCGAGCCAGTTGTGACTTTGGAATACGCAAACAATTAATGTGACTGGGGCGTTTTTTCAAATTGTAATTTCCTCCTCACCGTTATTACAGCCCTTGAAAAGGGATGACAGTCTAGTACCTTCCAAAAAAATGTTATCTCTAAATAGTAATTGCTTATTTGTATTGCATCCTTAACACTCTGTATTGTATAATTACGGAAACACACTGAAAAATTACTGAACATATTCGTGAGCAAATATAATATGACTGTCTTTTGAGGAAAGATATATCTCCCTAATATTACTAATTACATGTTTATTATAGCTTTGCCTGCCAAGATAATGAGGAAAATTGTACACAGGCTGCTCTTAAATTATCTATTGCTGAACAATCTTTTTTTCTGTCTATCATAATTTTGCCCAAAAGTATAGTACAATTTACAGTCTTCTTCTTCCATCTACATTGTTTTGCTGTCAATTGAAATGTCAAGTATTTCATGGTAAGGCATGATTTCTTCTGGAATATTTTCGCTTTTGTGTTTTGCTATTGACATTTTTCACAGAATCATAGAATGGTTTGGGTTGGAAGGGACCTTAAAGATCATTGGGTGCAGGGACACCTCCCACTAGACCAGGTTGCTCTAAGTCCCATCCATCCTGGTCTTGAACACCTCCATTGACCAAGCATCCATAACTTCCTGGCAACCTGTTCAGTGTCTCTCCAGCCTCAGAGTGGAAAACTTCTTAATTTCTAATCTAAGTTTACCTTCTTACCAGTTTGAAGCCATTACCCCTCGTCCTATCATGACAAACCCTTTTAAAAAGTTCTTCCCCAGCTTTCGTCTAGGCCCCCTTCAGATACTGGAAGATGACTATAAGGTCTCCCTGGAGCCTTCTCTTCTCCAGGCTGCACAACCCCAAATATCTCTGCAGCCTGTCCACATAGGAGAGATGTTCCAGCCCTCTGATCACCTATATGGCCCCCCTCTGGACCTGCTCCAACACGTCCATGTCCTTCTTGTGTTGGGGGCTCCAGAGCTGGACTCCAGGTGGGGTCTCACAAGAGTAGAGTAGAGGGGTAGAATCACCTCCCTCGACCTGCTGGCCACAGTTCTTTTGATGCAGCGCACCCAGATGTGGTTGGCTTTCTAGGCTGTGCTCGCACGCTGATGGCTTTTCATCATCCAGCACCCTGAAGTCTCTCCTCTGGACTGTTCTCAGTCCACTCTTTGCCCAGCCCCGACCCAGGTGCAGGGCCTTGCACCTGGTGTTGTTGAACTACATGAGGTTGACATGGGCCCACTCTCCAGCCTGTCCAGGTCCCTCTGGATGGATCCCTTCCCTCCAGAATGGGGACTGCACCACTCAGGTTGATGTTGTTGACAAACTTGCTGAGGGTGCGCTCAATACCACTGTCCGTGGCACCAACGAAGATGTTAAGTAGCACTGGTCCAAGTACTGATCCCTAAGGAACACCACTTGTCGCTGGTCTCCACTTGGATGTTGAGCCGTTGATTGCAACTTTTTGAATGCGACCATCCAGCCAATTCCTTATCTACCAAGTGGCCCATCCATCAAATCCATGTCTCTCCAATTTTGAGACCAGGATGTTGTGTGAGACAAGAAGGTTCAGCAGAGCAACTTTTCTTGTTGGTTCCTCTACCACTTGGAGAAGGAAATCACCATCTATGCATTCCAGGAAGCTCCTGGATTGCTGGTGCGCTGCTGTGCTGTCCTTCCAACAGATATCAGGCTGGTTGAAATCTCCCATGAGGACCAGAGCTTGTGAACCTGAAGATGCTCCTGTCTGTCTACGGAGAGACTCATCTGTTTGGTCTTCCTGATCAGGTGGCCTGTTGCAGACCCCTGCTATGATATCACCTTCCCCTGCCTTCTCTTTTTAATGCTGACCAATAAGCTCTTGGTAGGTTCATTGTCAATCCCCAGGCCAAGCTCCATGGACTCCAGCTCGTCATTGACATAGAGCGCGACATCCCCTCCTCTTCTCCCCTGCCTATTTTTGCTAAAGAGCTTGTACCCATCTATTCCCATGCTCCAGTTGTTGGAGCCTTCCCACCACGTCTCTGTGATGCCAATGACATCATAGCCCTGTGGACATGCGCACGTCTGTAATTCCTCGTTTGTTCCCATGCTCTGGGCAGTTGCTTAGAGGCATTTAAGTTGGTTCCCCACTGAAGGTGACTTAACTGGCTGGAATCCATTATCTTGTACTTCAGGTGCTCTTTCGCTGGCCTGTGATCCCTCTCCATGCTCAGAGCATTTATTTCTGGCAACGGCCTCGAAGTGGGATGGATTGAGCTGTCCCGCCCCCTGCAGCTCTAGTTTAGAGCCCTCCTTACTAAATTGGCAACCTTGTGGCCAAAGATGCTTTTCCGCTCTCTGAGAAATGGACCCCATCAGCCCCCCATGTATTTTTAATCTATGCTTACCAAAAAAAGGTGTAAAGCAAACACTTTACTGTGAAGAGTAGAATGGCTCATCCACATGCAGCATAAACTGACAGGCTCATTATAACCAAGTAAATGTTAATGAAATGTCAGATTTGAGATAATATCAATAATAAAATTTTGTATAAATATAGAGCTTAGAAGTAAAATATAATGTACTGGAGTATTTATTATCTTCGCTGCACCACCTCCACAGTGAGAGACTAGCATGACTAACTTCTTACATTTCAATACTAATAAAAGTCCTCAGACGGGTTTTCAGTGTTGCTTTTAACTGCCTTTTGAAGGTCCTTCCCTCCATACCACTGTCATCATTTAGGTTTTTTTTGGTTTTTTTTTAACTTTTCATTAATTTATTTTTTTTAATGGAAAGCGTGTTGTAAGTGGTATTTTAGAGCAGACTTACTTTGAATGAAATTAGGAAGTGGTGGTGATTTCTTCTGTTATTTATCTACTCCAGACTTGTTCTCCTGTAAGGGTCAGCAGACCTGAAATCCACTTGTTGTCATGAAAAAGCTCAGTGTATGACCTGTGCTTCCAGAGGAGAGGCCTTCATTTTCTAGCACAATGGGTCTTGGTCTCTGAGCAGGCCTCTGTGGCACTCAAGCAGTCAATCAAGTAGAAAAGGAGAGGATTTGAATTGGGAATCTAGCCTCAAAATCACCTGTAACCTATTTCTCTCTGAGACATTCAATCATCATATTTTGAGTAGCATTTATCTAACGTGTACACAACCAGTACTCTCTTTTTCTTCCCAGAGTCCTTTGTAGAGATTATCTAGCAAATACTTTTTCCTATAAATATTGTGGAAAATAAGTTAAATACTTAAAGGAAAATAGCGTGCTACTGTATTTTACTATCATTTAGTATTTGTAACGGTCATAATAAAAAGGATGTAAAACTACCTAAAGCCAATTCAAAATCCACCAGAAGTTTCATCTACAAATGTGTAACATAATTCTGAAGATTAATTTGATGAATATGCAGTCATAAGTATTTTTTTCAATATTGAAAATTTTATGCATGGGTTAGAGAAAGAATTTTAAGCCCATTATGTTGTCAAAACTGCTTAAATAATTTCAGTGGACATCTTCAATAGAATTTGTACTTAAAGGTCGCCATTGTTGCCTTATCAAAATGTTATTTACCCCTAAGAGTTCAAAACATTGCTGTGTTAATGACACATATCTCAAATGTGGAGCAATTACTTTGATTAGCAGTTGTATATTGATAAGTAGTCCCTGAAGTAATTTGATATCCTGGGGGGATGACTGTTCAGATAAAGAGATTGAAACAGATTAGAAAATTTACCTGCCAGTTGTTAGCACATAGCGGTGTGAACTTCAGTTCTCTTGCGATAAATAACTTTATGAGCTTGTTTGAATGTTTCAAGTCTGTTTTGCCACTGTTTCTGAATATTTCCTCTAATGGTGGCGAATTCTGACAAATGTCTCCTTCTCAAACGTTTTTGCCGTATTGGAGTAGCTAGGACTAGTAGTAGTAGTAGTAGGACTAGTAGTAGTAGTAGGACTAGTAGTAGTGAGGGCTGACTAAAGAACCTGCAACAGATGATGACGTACGTCGTGAGCGCTGCAGTTGCAGTTTCAGCACAGTGTATGACTTGACCATACGTGCCCTCTTCTGCAATACAGCAGGTTTTGTTCTTTTTAATTCTCGATCGTTTCCCCTGGAGTTCTCTGTGGCTGACAAGGGATGTTCCCATAGTAAGTTTTCAGCTCCTGATAGCCTTGAATGCATTAAACTCATAAAGACAGGGAGAAAACTTAGACAAGTATATAGGCCAAAATACTTGTTCCTAAAATATGAATTTAAAAGCTATGTGGAATTATATAACAGTTTGCACCTTTGATGTGAAACAACCTAGCCTGTTATTTTAATAATTACAATACAAAGAGAACTTGGTGTCTAACCTAGGCATTATCTAACCTGATTCTTCTGTTTCTCTGAGAGTTATCAATATGATTATTAGTGCACATTTTTAGTGTTTTTACTTTTTTCTGTAGTTCCTAGATTGTATCTGTTTTTTCTGTGGGAGGATTCTAGTTCATTTGCACAAGATATAGAATTCAAAGGTAACCAACTATCCGTTTGCAAAACATTGTGTGGGAGGTACAGAGAAGCATTTCTTATTAATTTTGAAAATTTGCAGGGCTATTATGTGTCTCTAAACTCTTCAGCTATTTTGTACCTTTCTCTGAAATTATATTTTCATGCAGCTAATGCACCCAAGTTGTGCCTTAGAAAGATCCCTTCTTAATATGTTGATTTTGGAAGTGACTAATTCTTTGAGGGGATGAGAACTCCTTTATTGCTTATGTAAAGTCACAAATTCACAGCAGAGAGAACTTTGCATTGCTCACAGGATCCAGAGTCTGCTTTACACTCTGGTATGAGATCTACTGTGAGAGTATAGAAGATGGGCTAGTGGAGTGGGATTCACATTAAATATTGGAACGAAACAAAAGAGTTGCGATTATCCGTACAAAGACTCCAGAAATTATAAATTACAATATTTGTTACAGCTGGCATCTGATCCCACTGTCTTTTCTGATGCGCAGTTTTTCAGTTCATGTTTCTTTTTAACCTTCTTTAATCTACAAGAATATAGATGACTTGTGACTCTATTTTTGGTGTCACAAAATGAGTCCTATGTCTTTTCTTTTTACCCCTAAGTATGAAGACTGGAATTCTAAGGGGATCACATTATATTTTTCTGCCTATAGAAAAAAGTTTGGATTATTGCTGGGGGCATGGGGTGGTGGGGAGAAACCCAACCATGATGAACAGTTAAACCTTCTAAATATATGGTGGGAAAACAGAGTATTAAAATGCAAGTCAGATACACAGTCCTTAATAGCAAAATAATTTAAGATTAGGTTACTAAATTTATGAACAGACTGTGAAACAAGCATGTTCATGCCATATTAAGAGACTCAGCAGATTCTGTTTTTCAGGGAAGAACCTATGTGAAGACCTAGAGGTCTGAATTCTCACTGTCCTCACCAAACTAGCACCCACTGTCTGAAACAGCCTCGTCTACAGAAAATGGATTTTATATGACCAAATACTCATTTAGACCTAGCATTTTCTGGTAAGGTTATGTTGAGAGAGTTCAACTAAATGATCTAAGGGCTGCTTTTGTTTTGAGATGGTGTTATTTCAGCCCAAAAATATAAATCTGCTTTTTTCAGGGATCTTTTGTCTTGAGGTAATCACACTATTTCAGTGGTGTTTGCTTTGTTTAGTTGTTTGTTTTTTTGGAAGAGGTCCAGCACTCAATTTCTTCAATTATTCAACTTTGAGACCACTATAATATTATCTTGCCAACAAGGGAGGAGAGCTATCCTTTCTTCTTTCTTCTTTGTTTGGTTTAGATTTTTTTTTTAAATTGTAAATCACTTTCATACAAAAGTAAATTAGTAAAGGCAAAGTAATTCTGTGTCCTCAGTGGTGGCATTTGAATGATTTGTCATCATGCAGGAATGAGAGTCAGTCAGTGCTCAAATGTAGTGATGAAAAGCACAGAAACAGTGAGAGACTGTTAGTTGTGGGTATTAGTCTCTTTTCCCAGGTAACTAGTGATAGGACAAAAGGAAATGGGCTTAAATTGCGCCAGGGGAGGTTTAGGTTGGATATTAGGAAAAATTTCTTTACTGAGAGAGTGGTTAGACATTGGAGCAGGTTGCCCAAGGAGGTGGTGGAGTCACCATCCATGGAGGTGTTCAAAAACCATGTAGATGTGGCGCTTCAAGACATGGTTTAATGGTTATGATGATGTTTAGTAGACGGTTGGACTTGGTGATCTTTAGGGTCGTTTCCAACCTTAATGATTCTATGATTCTATACAGAAATAGTGAGCAGAATTGAAAGTGGTGTACCACTGGATAAATAATGACTTTCCTTGCCTCTTGAACATATTGTGGCTTTCTTGTTATCCCACCTTGGGAAGGAGGTAATATAATAAAAAAAAGGCATAGGTAAGAGCAGCAGAGATGATCAGAAGTGTGAGGTTAATTGAATAGACTATTACACTTCATCCTGGAAAAGAGGGATACGACTAAGTGAGCGTATGTTAAGATGCAGTGTTGTGAGAGCTGATACAATGATATGTAAGGAATGATTATTCACTGACCTTCATAATCCAAGAGGCTGAAGGTAACAATTGAAGCTATCAGGCTTGAAAACAGCAGCTTTAAAAAATCCTCAAACAAACAGAACTCAATGTGTAAAGGAAGTTGAAAAATATGAACAACATGAAAATGAACTGTCTAAATTAATCATGGAATCGTAGAATGGTAGATGGTGAATAGAATCATTGCCTGGAATCAAACGTGGTGGTCCAGTTACAGCCTCCAGCTACACAGGTTCCTAAACTGCTGTAGATTTGACAACATCAAATGTGTGCCAGCTCTTTGCTAAACACATGATAGCGAACATTTTTAGACACAGGTTAATGGAGCTTTTGGCCTAGCTCAGTCAGGAAGAAACTTCTTATGTTCCTGTACATCTTTAAACACTATCCCTTTAGGACCTGCCATCTTGTGCCCTTTAATAAAACCTCATTTATTGCCAGCTGCTGTCCTTCAAATTGATAATAGGACTGTGATCTTAGCCTTCACTACTCTGCATTCTTAGCCAGAGCTCTGACAATTGCCATTTGTATTTTATCTGAGATTGGACAGGTGGTGGTTGATGTGTACATGTTTCCTTTTCCTCAGGCTGACATGTATTTAATTTAGTTCTGGACTTTGTTCAGCTGCTTTGTTTTGCTGAAATGCTCTAGAGGGTGAGCCTACAGCCACAAATCTTTCCAGGTTTGTGTTCAATTTGCAAATCCTATACTTGGAGAAGAAAAAAGTGCTCTCTGTTCTCAGTGGGAGTGTTTGTCAGACCTTTCCTGGCAACAGCAATAAGTAGTTTATGGTCAATTTCATCTAACACTGGCCTCCCATAAATAAAGACGTGAAACCTTTTACACTCGTAGACCAAGGCCAAAGACGCTTTTGCTTTTTGCACACATCAACACTTACGCATTTCAGACAGTAAAAGGAAAAAGAAGATATTGGTCTTCAGTTCTGGTTATGCTGCTAAAAGCCTGTACTCTGGCACTAACTGCTTCTGTGGATGTGTCCATAGACAACTCACCTCTGTCGTACCTTTGGACTGCCTGGGAAACTCGTGGAGTCTGAGAAACTGAGTAAGATCTTAACTCACGATTGTCTTTTTCATTGAACCTAGGAGTTATCACACCCTTAGTACTGGTTTAGGTAGTTAAGTGAGATGCTGAGTTCCAAATTGAATTTACACTCAAAAGGAATCTCTTCGTTGCTTCCGTGTAAGTGCTCTTACTGGGAAGTGCATGTCAAGTGATGGCTTCCAAATACTGTGCATTTGTGTTATTTTCTCTCCCTGTTACAGTGCTTCTGTTACAGACCATTCATTTGTTTGTTCTTTGCTTGTTCTTCTGCCCCTTAGATTTCTTTCTTACTATATTCTGTTCTCCTGTGTTTTGCACTCGCTTGCCTCTCTGTCTGAGCTGCATAAAATACTTGTGTTCTTCTTTTGCTTCTCCAAATAAGAATCTCATCCAAGTAATATCCCTTTATATCATCAAAAATGGATTATTTTCTAATAAAACTGTTATAAATCACAGTATAAGGTGCAGTACAAGTAAATGAAGTCTCCCAAACAGCTGGAGTGCTTTCTGGGGTTTGGGTGGGTTGTGGGGTTTTTTCCCAAAACTGTGTAGTAGGTCTTTGCAGCCTCATCAAGTAATGGACAATAGTTTTTCAACCATTTCTCCTAGATTTTCCCATCTCAGTAGCAAGAAGAAAATGTCCTATACTCTTCCCCATTTACTTTGGATGCATATATGAGCTCTTGTCTTATACAGTGAAAAAGTGAGTCAGAGTCTCCCAGTGAGAGAGTGAGTCTCAGTCAGAGAGCAAGTAACTCAACCTAACCAGTTCTGTCAAGAAGACCAGGAGGGGCATCACAGAACGGAGCTGAATAATTTTGGTAGGTATCTGAGTTCTCATTCCTCTTAAAAACATCTTTACATATGTTTCTCATTTTTTTTCAGTCCCGTGTCCTCCTGTGGAGTTTATACTTCAATTGAAGCAACAGGCAAGAGTTATTTTAGCCTTATATACCAATCACTTTCTACCTCAGTACTTCTTTTTCCTCCCCCATTTTTTGTCCACTATATTTCTCCATAAGTTAAATTCCCTCTGCCTGACTATTCACTATTCACCCCTATGAACATCCAACTGTAACCTGGTTGCTATGACATTGAAAACAACCTTGTGTCTGCTACGACTTGTTTTCTAAAGTAATTTCTTGGGAACTCCAGTTTTGATGTCTATTCTTTGGGTCTTTTCTGAACTGTGTTCGATTGCTTGTGTCATCAGATCACTGGAAAGGATCTGGAGAGGTCATTAAGTTCAACTTCTTACTCTAACACAGAATCATTCCTATCTATTGAGTCCTGATGGATGCTTGTGTGTTTTGCCCTAATATGTTTCCTAATGATGGAGGCTCCATAGCTTCTATAGGCAGTTTCTTGTACTTTGACATCCTTACAAAATCTTCCGTGCAGCCTAATCTAAAACTCCCATGAATCACTTGAAGACTCTTACTTCTGCTTCTAATGAACATGAACATGAAGAATGTATTGTAAAGAAGGTAAAGAGAACAGTAACCTTTTAAATATTTTAACAACACTATTTAACCACTTATTCAAGATGGCTTTTTTTTTTTCACCAATAGACTAAACCCACCATAACGTTCTTTAAACTGCCATTAAATTTTTATTCTTACACCTCTGAGTCTTCTTACTTATCTCCTGATCTTTCCAATTATATTATACTTTTTATTGAAGTATATTTGTAGACACAATACTTTGAGGACATTCCAAGGTTGGATAAGACTGGAGGGCTATATTCTGTACCTTGCAGACTATGTACCTGTTAATTCCTCCCAGTATGTGAGGTCTTTACACAGTATTGAAATAGCTTGACATTGTTGATGGGTAGGCAGTTTGTGATTTTTATAATTCTGTTGTAATAATCTTGCTGTAATTCCGTTACAATTGATTTTTACTTGCACTTGTTGCATTATAATCTCTTTACCTTCAAAATCGCACGTCTAATTTGCCAGGATATTTTTGAATGCTGCACTCTTTGCCATACTCTGTGTCCCTCCCAGTGCTATATTCAGTTATCAAACTATTATCAAAAGTATAGATTGATATTATAGCTTAGGAGGAATCCTGCAAAGATATCCTCAATTTTAAGATTACGTTGTTAACTACTACGAGAATAATTTTCTAATCAGTTTTGCAGCTTTGCTATATTTCTCTAGACCTTTCAGTATTTTCCAAGCTAGCCAACAAAAAAATGGCGTTTGAGGTAAATCCTTATGAAAGTTAAGATGTGTAACAGACTACTTCATCTATCCACAAAATCTGTTTCTCTGCCAGAGAAGGAAAATAAATTGGTTTGATTTAATTTGCTTATGATACATACACAGCATGACATTCATGTCCCTATTTTTTTCTTCCAGGTGTTTTTAAATATTGTGAGTATTTAAATGAAAATTGAAATCAAACTTGACTGATTCTTTTTCTATATTTTGCTTTTTTACTGGTATTTACTGTATTTCATAGCATCATAGAATGGTTTGGGTTGGAAGGGACCTTAAAGATTATCTAGTTCCAACCCTCTTGCCATGGGCAGGGACACTTCCCACTAGACCAGGTTACTCAAAGCCATGTCCAACCTGCCCTTGAACACGTCCAGTGTTGCAACATCCACAGCTTCCCTGGGCAACTTCTTCCAGTCTCTCACCAGCCTCAGAGTGAAAAACTTCTTCCTGATTACCAATCTAAATCTGCCGTCTTCCAGTTTGAAGCCATTACCCCTCATCCTATCATGACAAGCCCTTTTAAAAAGTCCATCCCCAGCTCTCCTATATGCCTCCTTCAGATACTGGAGGGCTGTGATAAGATCTCCCTAGAGCCTTCTCTTCTCCAGGCTGAACAACCCCAACCCTCTGATCATCTTCATGGCCCTCCTCTGGACCTGCTCCAACAGGTCCATGTCCTCCTTGTCCTGGGGGCTCCAGGGCTGGACACAGTACTCCAGGTGGGATCTCATGAGAGTGTAGTAGAGGGGCAGAATCACCTCCCTCAATGTGCAGGCCACACTTTTCTTGATGCAGCCCAGGATATAGTTGGCTTTCTGGGCTGAACTCGCACATTGTAGGCTCATCTTGATCTTTTCACCAACCAGCACCCTGAAGTCTTTCTTCTCAGGGCTGCTCTCAGTCCACTCTTTGCCCAGCCTGTATTTGTGCTTGGGATTGCCCTGACCCAAGTGCAGGACCTTGCCCTTGCCCTTGTTGAACTTCATGAGGTTGACATGGGCCCAGTCTCCAGCCTGTCCAGGCCCCTTCCCTCCAGCCTGTCAACTGCACCACACAGGTTGGTGTTGTCAGCAAACTTGCTGAGGGTGCACTCAATCCCACTGTCCATGTCATCAACAGAGATGTTAAACAGCACTGGTCCCAGTACCAGTTGTTGAGAAACACTACTCATCACTGGTCTCCACTTGGACATCGAGCCATTGATCACAACTTTTTGAGAGTGGCCATCCTGCCAGTTCCTCATCCACCGAGTGGTCCATCCATCAAATTCATGTCCTTCCAGTTTAGAGACCAGGATATTGTGCAGGACAGTGTTGAATGCTTCACTCAAGTTTGAGTAGATGATGTCTGTTTCTCTTCCTTTATCTTCTGATGCTGTAATTCCATTGTCAAAGGCCATCAAATTTCTTAGGCTTGATCTGTCCTTGGTGAAGCCATGTTGGTTGCCACCAATCACCTCCGCATTTCCCATGTGCCGTAGCAGAGCCTTCACGTGGATCTGCTCCATGATCTTAACTCGGCACAGAGCTGAGACTGACTGGCCTCTAGTGACCTGTTTTTTTCTTTTTCCCTTTTTGAAAATAGGGGTGCTGATTCCCCTTTTCCAGTCAGTGGGAACTTCACTGGGCTGCCAGGACTTTTCAAATATGATAGAAAGTGGCTTAGCAACTTCATCTGCCAGTTTCCTCAGGACTCCCAGATGTATCTCATCCAGTCCCATGAACATGTGTGCACCTTCACATTCTTTAAATGGTCTCGAACATGATCTTCACTTACAGTGGGCAGATCTTCCTTCTCCCAATGCCTGCCTTTGCCTTCTGCAACTTGAGCAACTATTTCTCCTCACCTAGTCTTCCTGTACCTCACCCCTCCTCTCTGGGATGAACAATGAATGTATTCCACAGGCCATCATTTAATTACATGACAAAGACAGAAAACACCTGTCTTGTAGGACAACCTGTTCCAGTACTTACTACTCCCATGGTAAAAAAGTTTTTGTTGTTGTCCAATCTGAACCTTCCAAGTTGCAATTTATGCCTGTTGTCCCTTGTTATGTTGCTTACCAGTACTGAGTTATTGCCTGTTTATTTACAGAGTGCTTTTTCTGCTAAGAAGATTTTTATGGATGGACTTTCTCTGCCTGCCTATGTTTCAGGCTTATAAGTAGATTTTTTTTCCTTGGTTTTGACTGGAAAATAATTTTAAGTGAAAAACACCAATAACCCCCTCAAATATGAAAAGCTATATATTTACCCATTTGATTTTGTTCATAATACCTGTAACAAGTGTTACTTGAGCTACCAAAGGCATAAGAAATGTGTTTAATATAATTTCATGAGTTTTTGTAAGCTATTATATTATGAAAGATGAGCCTGAATTTATTGAGAAGTTATTCATGATTTCAGAAGATTGGGGGGTTTTATGCAACAATGTTTCTTTGCCTTAATTTCTTTTAGCCAGGAGATTGATCCAAAGACAACTGAGATATTTTTATGTATATAGATTTGGTATTAAGTTAATATTTCATAAAGGCTTCACGGATTCTGATAAACTGAATTTATATCCCTGTGCTGTGTTTCTAAGTTCACCTGGCAGAACTATTTGATTGTGACATTACCCAGTTACGTGAGAAGAAAACAAGAGACCTTCCTCCCTTGAGAGTGATTGTACTGGTGCTTGATACAATCCTGGTAAAGTATTAAAGACTTGATTCAGTGAAGTGCTTAGAGTCGTGTATAATTTGAGTAATTACAACAACACTCAAGGTAAGAGGTGAAATTCAGTTCATGTCCTCAGAGGTTTGTCTCATTTATACACTACAATTTCTTGTATTCAAACAGAACTAAAATATCAGTTGTTCTGGTTTGAGTTAGAACAGAATTAATTCTATTCAGTGATTTTACTTTTCAGCTCAGTCTCTTCTAACTAACTGCACTGTCTGAAGTTAGCAGCATGTTCTTGCGGGGAGTGCCACTTCTAGCAGTGATAATGCTCTGTGTTTAGAGTTAGCAACACGGAGTGGTGTGCAGACCAAGGTCACTGCAGGATCTTGTGCACCACGTTGGGGATGCAGAAAGTAAAAGGCCGCACCTGCGGGGAGGAGTGGAGAGGACAGGTGACCCTAAACTGACCAACGAGGGATTCCATCCCATTTACGGCATGTTTGGTATAAAGCTGAGGGATCATGGGGGTCAATTTTTGATTCAATGGCTAGTGTCTGAGGAAGACTCTGTCTGTTCTACCTTCAGTCCTGATCTGAAGCCAGTTCCAGAATCCAGCTCCTGAATCTGGTTCCCATCTGCCACTGGGCCCAGTCTGGGACTTCCCCAGTGCCTGCTCCACCGCATTGGTAGTGATGGTGATGTAATTGCCATCAGGGTGGGTTGGGTTCAATACTGGGTTTGTATATATTTGTATATATTCCACTTTATTATTATTATTTTCATTAAAGCTGTTCTAGTTTTCTAATTGATTTTTCTCTTTTCCCCTTTGTGAAGGGAGAGGGGTTAACAGAGCGTGTTTGTTATAGGTCTAGCGGACTGCCTTGAGTCTAAACCTTGACATCAATGCATGCGAAATCAGTGTTTTGCCTACATTCCATCTTCCTCAGATTACTAAAAGGAAAGCAAACGAACAAAAAAAAATACTATAAATTTGAATTTTTCAGATGTGCAAAGTTTAATGCCAAAAATGTAGTATTTTTTTAAAACCTGAGATGCTGAAGCTGGCCTGGGTTTGAATTAAAGGGAATATTTTTCACAGCTCTATCTATTAGAATATGAGCAAGTCTTATTTCATGCAAGACTAACTTAGAGATGCTTTCCTAAGGAGAACCGATTACAATATTTGTTTTCCTTTAGATAGTCAGTGTCAATAAGTCATGCATAAAGTCTATTGATCTGTTAATTTTCACTTAAGAGCCATAGATGTGCATAGTACTGTAGATGATTTGTAAAATTTCATGCTGAAAAAATATGCAATATGAAAAAATCTGAAAATTACCTAGATCTTCTCAGGAATGCATTGAATCTTATGAACTCTTCTCTTTGGTGACCACTTGGCTTCCAGTCACACACTAATTTTAATTATTTTGGCATAAATAGCAGTATAGTTCACTAAAGCAAAGTATGTAGAAGGTGTAATTTTTATTTATTTGCCATTTTTTTAAAATTATGTTTAGTTAAAAGTTTCTGTGTGGCACCTCTCATGAGCTTTGCTGGGAGAGAGAACCTTTTTATAATTTTTTCAGTTGGCTTTCATTTTTCAAGTCTTAAAAATGCCTAAAGCAAATACTGATATCCAGAGCTAATTACAAATGTGTTCAATACTTAAAAAGTTCCATATATACCATTTAGATGCTGACTTGGTTTTATTCTGCCTTGTCTATATACTGGAGCCAATATGGCCCTTCTAAATAGATGTTATTGATATAATATACGATAATCTTCCTCCGAGTCTCCAGTTTCTGAAGGACTGGGAATCGTGACCTCACATTCTCTCCTGCCTTGATAGCTTCTACCACTGGAAGACCATTTGGTGAAAAGGATGTGAACAGGAAAGAGGAAAGTAATGGAGGGATGTTGTCTATGCTTGTGTTGCCTATACTTTCCTTACTTCACTTGCAAGACTCAGGGTTCTTTGCCTAAAAAAAAATTATATTATTTCAGGTTGCTTTTATAAGTACTAAATGGCTTTTCGGATTTGAAAAAAATTGGTACAAGCTTAGGAATTACTGCAGTTCATCAACTGGCCAGTCTATTCCAGTATGAAGTCACTAAAATTTCCTTGTTTGCACGTTGGGAATCTTCATTTCAATGCCACATCATTCTGATTGTTTAAATCTTATTTTATTTTCATTCTAATCAAAGTCCTCTGGATAAAATTCTCTCTGGAAATGAGTCTTTCTTAGTAAATGCTGAAATGTTTTTTGCTGTAAGTGGGCACACATTATGTATGTATGTGTGTGTGTATGTGTGTATCTGTTTGTGTATAAAAGCTGAACTCACTCCCTGTAAAGGTGAACCTAGTTTTACAACTTCTTTTCTCCCAAGTTCTGTCACAGAGATTGATTTGAAGAAATCAGTAACCTTACCGTCAAGTGTTTACCCTTTCTCTGGCTCATATGCCGCTAGACGTAAATAGAGTCTTTGAAAGATTACTCTCTTGGTGTATGTTGCAAGATGATCTTGTTTTGGTATTTTTGTTTAGAGCCTGTCTCTAGCCCGTTAAAGTATGTGTGATCTCTAACCTGCAATCAGCTCCAGGAGCAAGCTGAACAAAATCTTGCACATAGCATAACGCATGGCTGTAGTTGATGCTTTTTTGGTTGTCAAGATTGGAAGGGAAGAAGGGAAAAGCATAAACAAGAAGAAAAGGGTTTAAAATGCCTAGTATATATTTAAATATTTACTCACCATTGGTACCTGCAATCAGCTGGAGAGACCTTCACTCGGGGTAGCTGATATTGCTGGAGGAACCAAAGTCAACAGTAGATTTTTGATGACTTAGCAATTGAAGTGCCGTTTCCTGATGCACTTAACCTTAAGTTGTGCACAGTGGTACTGATGAAATTTGTTCGAAGTGCTGTATGTTGTCATTATTAAACATTTTTCTTACAGCCAAAGCTATTATGCGCAAACTTCACAAATTAGCAGTATCTTGGCCTGTTTACTTAGAGGTTGAAAGCAAGAGATTCTCAGACCAAGGATCTTGGAGCAAGCTGTAGCCAAGCCCTTTGCTTTCCCCACCTCTGTCGCTACCTCTGCCGCACTGGCACAAAGCTCAGGCTAATGCCCACTATAGGCTTTTCAGTCTGGTCTTGCTTTCTGCGCTTTTAATAAGACTTCATTAGTTGAGAACTTTCTCAGAGTTTGTTTTCTTGAATACTGCTGGTCTTTATCTTTCATTCGGTTGCCCCAGTATAGACCCTAACTTGTTAGGGTTTAAAGCGGTTTGTCTTAGCTAAGGCTTGTCTTCTGAAAGAACAACCAGCTTTGTTAGAGACTTTTAACAGAGGTGGAGAATCCAGGTCTTCTTTTGCCACTTTTTATTATACTCAGATTCCAGCTCTTGACTTTGATTTTGCCTTTTCCTGCCAGATTAAGCAGCTTTGTGTAACTCATTTTTCCCCCCTTTTTAAGATATTTGTATGCTCTAATCAAACTACCTTTCAATCTTCTATCTGGCAAGCCAAACAGACTGAGATGTTTATGTTTCTCAGTGTAAGGCACTTTCTGCAAACCTAAACTAATTTGTCTGGCTTCTTCTTGCAAGTCCTTCAACTTGTCAATGATTTTTAAGAACTGAGAATGCTGGAGCCGTTCAGTTTCTACAGTTTTATATAATAAGAATGATAGGACTTTATTTATGTAAAATGCGATGTGAAGATTGTAAAAACTACAAGAGCTCCCATCAAATTCAGCAAATATATTCACCCAAAAGAAGTAAAATGTTTAACGCTGCACAATTCTAGTACTTTTTTTTAACAAAAAATGTGTTTATTTCTTGTTGGAAAAACTGACCTGAGTTTAAAAATATGTGAGGAAAGGATTTAAAATTTTTTTTCACTTGATTTTGCTTTTTTCAATGACACATATTTCTTTACCAATACCAGCACAAGCCCGAAAAAAATTTGCAGCTGTTCCAGCCTAAGTTAAGTAGGTGAAAGATGGATATAGTCTGAAACCAAGCTGCACGCAGAGACCTACTGTACAGGAGCAGGTTGGAGTAAAGTACCTTTGTAGCACATTATAACATTTAACAATGGTTCATAAAAGGACTAAATAGAAAAATAGCACCAAACTCCTGTTGGAGCACTTGTAAGAGAAACGTGGCTAAATATTCAGGCAGATATTCCAACTTGTGATTAAACAGACAGAATACTCTCAAAACACTTTCAAATAAAGCATAGCAAAAAATATTCAGGAAGCAATCCAGCTTTTAGACCTGTGGTTATCTATTCCTCTCTCTTATAACAATGAGATGATGTAAAACAGCAGGTCAAATCCCTACTTACATCGACTTTGTTAGGAAGAATTTAGACTTTATAATAGCACTCCTAATAGCAGATAGCAATTACCATCCAGGCAGTGGAGGAATTAAGAACTTGAATAGCTGAGGCTGAATTTCTTTGCTTTGGCAAAATAGGTGCAAGCATTAAGCACATGATTAACAGATCAAATAAGCACGGATGTTGTAGCAGAAAATTTAGGCAAGTTGGACAAAGAAAAAGACCTTTGAAATTTTGACTCCCCCTCCTACTCTGGACTGGGAAATACTACAGAAAGTCCAACAGAGGCTATGAGGATGATTCAGTGACTAGAACAGCTCTCTTAGGAGGAAAAGCTGAGACCTGGGGCTGTTTAGCCTGGAGAAGAGAAGGCTGAGAGGGGATGTTATTAATATTTGCAAATATCTGAAGGGTGGGTGTCAAGTAGAAGGGGCCAGTCTCTTTTCAGTGGTGCCCTGTGATAGGATGAGAGGCAATGGTCACAAACTGGAACATAGAAAGTTCCACCTCAACATGAGGAAAAACTTTTTTACTATGAGGATGACGGAACCTGGAACAGGCTGCCCAGAGATATGGTGGAGTCTCTGTCTCTGGACACTTTCACTACTCACCTGGACGCATTCCTGTGCCCTGGGTGATCTCCAGAGGTCCCTTCCAACCCCTACCATTCTATGATTCTCTGATTCTACCCTCCTTCTCTTTAATTCTTCATTTCAGCTTGGAGGGATTTTTTCATTTTCAAAATGTGTCACATTTCATGACAGCTTTCAGTATTAGTACAGTCTTACAGAGAGGGTAAAAAGTGGTTTTTGCATTAAAAAATGTGTACTTAGTTCTGTCTATGTCTTTTTTCCCTACTTCAAATCCTTACACAAGTGAGCAGGTTGCTTGCTTTATTAATGGCTTCTAAACTGAGCTCGTCCTTTGAAAGGTGTTTTTACTGTCAGATGACCACACTGAAGACCACGATCCTCTCCACCAATGCAAAGCAGGTAAAAAAGAGCCACTGATTTTAGATGTCCTAAGATTCTTCTTTTCTAATGATATGTCAGTAGACACATCATGGCATGCAGCTGAGTGACAGCCTGCAACAAAATACACTGGATACAGGTGATGCTCTGTTTTCCAGCTCTGAGAAGGGAGTGGACTCAGCAGAGGTGAGGAATCATGCAAGTCTCACAGGTAATGGCAATCAATCAACAGACATGTGCTTTGTCCTGGTTCAAGGCCATGGGGACTTTCCTCTCTTGATTTTCAATCCTTTTGCTCTTGGATATAATGTTTATTTTGAAATGCTTGACTGTGCCTTTAATTCCAGTGGCAAAATGTAAGCCCAGAATCTACAGCTTTCCACAACTTACTTAATGTACCAAAATATCCAGTTTATTAAAATAATTCTGAAATCCCTGGGAAATATTGTCCATCTCCTCCATACTCAATATAAGTATTTCAGAGTATAGATTGTAATGTCCTGAAGAAATGTAGCTGCTGACCTGAAAATGCAAGCATTCTAGGAAGATCTCCCAAAATGATGGAAAAAGTTCAAGTTATAGAACATCATAAAATAAGGTCAACTGTATGGATAGAGTAGTATTTAACAGGCAAATTCAACACTACTTTATGTTAACCGATTAACAGTGAGATAATGATGAATTCAGTAATATGCTATTTAAATTGAAAAGGGTCTGAGTCTGTTATGAGCTAATTTATTATATTCATAGGGAAACTGCTGTAAGATTAATGTTGTGTCGTGCTTTTATATTATCGTTAAGTAATATTAGTTTTAATGAACAAAAATAATGAAAGGGGGAAAAAAACAGGAGAAAATAGAATAATTAAGCCACTGAGGTTTGAAATTCATCACTTTTTAGTGTTCTGTGAATGAATAAATATGTGGTAGTGTTGATTACTGCACGGCTGTATAAGCTAAAGTCACAACAACAGCTAAAATTGAATTAAGAACTTCTGCAAACTCTTGAAGTCTCAGAGAGACAGCTGCCAGAAAAGGCAGGTTACCTGCACCTTCCCGGATTTCATCCTCCCTGAACTAACTGGTAGGTGGTATTTGCCCAGAAGGAGCTTCTGGGTTAAGACAGCACCCTGTGCCAGTGGAGATCAGGTTCACCAGAAAAGTAGGATATTCTAAGTTGTAATCAGTGAAATATATAGTAGGGTGCAGCCACTTTTCTGTATAGGTACCACTTGTAATACACAGGCTGTTATCCAGCACAATCTTGCAGACAGACCATGAACTCTAGAGGCAGAAGGACCCATCATACGGTTTGTCCCTTTGATTTCTAGAGGCATCTTTGGGTGTTCTGGGCCTGAGTGGTGTTCACAATGTCAGGAAGTAAAAACTGTGGTAGATAAAAGAGTAGAAATCTAGCTGGCCAGGTAGGCTCCAAAAGTAACTAGGTTTTCTTTCTTTCCTCATCTAAGAAAAGCGTATAAAGGAAAGCAGCAGAGCATCCCCATGCAATTCCTACATTAAGGGGTAAGAAATTGTTCCCTTCCTCACCCCAGCAGAATTTTCTATTGCTAAGCCTGACATCTGGAGGGCTGTATATTGCCAAAAGAAAGCTCAGAGGTACAAGCATGCTTTCATCCCAAATCAAGGTATGTGAATTTTGTTAGGTTTAATTATAAACAGGCTTTTATCTCATGCTCCAATCAATTAACAGTTGATATTGTAGGCTGTAAATGCCATGAAGCAGTGCAGTTGTTAGCTGCACTTAGTTGTTAGTACACTAAGGGCTGACTTTCCTCAAATACTCCTTTTTGCACAGAGGGGTTCCTTTTCCTGTTGTGCCATGTTCTTTCTGCTCTGAAGGAGAGATTCGGGTCCTTTGCTGATGAAGTGGAATAAACTACCCTGAAATTAATAGAGCTCTGCTGAGTCTCATCAGTTGGATATTTGGGCAGTAGGATATTTGTTATTCTAGAGCTCAGTAGAAGATAAAGATAAATGGAAAAGAACATCCAGGAGAGGAGTATTAAGGGGTGTTTGAAAAGAATAGTTGTAATAATTTGATTTTATAATTTGCTTTGTGATACTGATCATCACACTATTTAAAAAAGCAAAAAGAGCTCTCTCAAGGAAATCTTTTCCTTTTCCCTTGTAGCATTATCTTTGCCTGATCAAATGTGTCTTAAGTCCCTCTGTGAAGAAAAGTTGCACACTTTGAAACTCACTTCTTAATGCAAATCAGCTTGCATATTTTCAGCTTCATAATCTTTTCCACGGCAACAGCCTATCAGGATGTCACAGAAAATGATGACTTTTGATGAGTAATAAGCAGCAGGGGCAAATGAGTCCTTCAGGAAGGAGAGAGAAAAAAATCCTCTTTAGATTAGATCTAACAAAAAGAGCTGAATTCACCAAGCATGTAATTTAAACCCAGTGATGATGTTTGCAAAGTTTATTTGGTCTTAAACTCTCTTTAAGTACTGTCTGTGCATGATGCAGCATAACTTGCTGGTCCGCCGAGTCCCCATCAGCACAGCAGCTGACGAAGACCTGGAATTTGTCCCAAAAGAACACGAAAGTCCGACAAAATGTTCTTGATGAAAGAAACCAATGAAACAAACGAGAAACATTTTTAACGGGGGAATCAGGTGGAGTTTAATGTCCGTGCACCATGCTGTAGATTTTTACTTGGCAGTGCCTATATAATAGCAAGCTTTTGGCTCTTCTGTCAGATCTGTCTGCCACCTGCGGCAGCAGTACAACATCATAACTAACAGCAGCACGACCAACAACTGAAGGATATTTCTTTCTGCAGGGTTTTTTTTTAGCTTCTGCGAGAATGTTCAAGTGACTTAGAGATTTGTTTTGCTTTTGGTTAGGGCTTGTATTTTTTTTTTTTAAAGACTTAATACGGAAATATTGGGATTTAGAGTCTTCAGTCCTCTCTGAGACAGTGAGTGTAATGATTAGGCTGGGCTCCCTCTAGCCAGGGGAACTTCAGTGATTTTTAAAATTAGTACGTTGCCACTGTTAAAATCCGAGTGTTCATTTGTCTTAGGAATGTACAGAATGTAGCATACTCACAGAGTGGGAGAGATGTATGTGTTTTCAGCAGGCTCCATGCTGGCTTTAGGTCTTCAGAGAACTTTGCGTAGTTGACTATGGCATTAGTCACGGCAGCCCATTAAGAGGCAACAAAAAAAGCATGCAGCTTCAAAAGGAAGCCGGGAAAATATGGAACTTAAATTCAACCTTCTGCTCTTACACTCCCTGATTATTTCTCCCTGGCAAGGAGCAACGTGTGTTTTTTTTAAGAAGGTGATCTACTGCAGTGAGACTTCATACAGGTTACAGTAGAATGGACCCTTATGATGGAAGAAGCATGATTCTTCTTTTTTTCCCTCTCACTATTTCAGCTTTTCATGTTGCCTTTCCCACATCTATATTAGCCTCAGGAAGAATTGAAGTCTCTTTTATTTTCTCTGGCAACCAAAAGCAACCACATTGGTGACAGCCCTAGTTAGTGTCCCTTTGCCCTCAGGAACCATTATTATCTCTCTTGGGCAGCTGAATGTTAATTCTTCTGTCTGTGATTATGCACCCAGTGGTGTATAGTGTGTTACTTAGGGTGTCATTTAAAAGCCTCATTCCTTTGATAGCTGCAAATGTCGCAGGTCCACAGGTGGCCAAGGGCTGGTATGGGAGGAAGGGAGAAAAAAACCTTGTCTTTAAACATCAGTATGAACTTTTTTGTTGTTGCTTGGCAGAAGCTAGAGCGTCTGTACCTTTCCAAGCAGAAATCTAGCTTGACTTCACTCTGGCGTCTCTGCTGGAGTAAGCATGCCATGCTGGACTGCCTGCTGTTTTGACATACTTCATACTGTTCACTTTTTTTATGACAGGTTAACCTTATGGAGGTTGGGAGAGAAACATTATCCATTTATAAGCTGCTGATTCAAGCAGAGTCAGTGGAATGTGGTGAAACCGGATGGAAAAACTAGTGCATTTATGAGTGATGCCTTTGGAGAGTGAGGTCCTTAGGTTGTCAATGTACTGTAAAAACAATATGAAATATGTTTTAGTTATAATGGCATTGAATGAGGAAGGCTTCAGTAGAAAGGAGTCAAAAATCAGACATGACTGTATGCATAGCTGGATGAGTTTTGGGAAAATGGGTAATGCAAAAATAGTACTGTCTCCCAGGCTTTCATTTGCAGTTGTATTGCACTGAGATACTCCCTAGGATTTACTTTCAAATAGGTGCACCATCAAAAGAACCTGTTGTCCACAGTGTCAGCTCCAGCTTCTGTGACCCTTCTTTGCCTTAGTCCTGTGAGACATTAGCAGAACTGCTCGTGAGGCAAACCAGCCCTCCCACTCTTCCCTTTGAGCTAAAAAGTTCTGGGCTAGTTAAAACAGTTTCAGGGAATAGTCATGGCTTTTGCCTACTGAACAGGGTTATGGGTGGGATTTGGTAGCCTGCCATGAGTCTTGTGAGAGGGAGACAGATGGGATAGCTCTTTAGCAAGCAGAGGTGAATGGAGAACTGATTTGTCCGTGGCTTCCACAGAAGTGAGAGGAAGGCGGTGCCTGAGCACCTGGAGCTCATGAACCTGAAAGGAGAACCTGGAGGAGGAAGTGCTCTTTAATGTACAGTAAATGCTTTTAATTGTTATTTAAATGTGATTGAAGACCACCATTTTTTTGTCCCTTAAAGCAGTCCAGAAGTGCCCTGAATCCTGAGTGTTTCTAGCACTGAGGTAGAGCTAGTAGTATTTTCTAAGATTTTCAAAAAGATGTAGCAAGTTTCACATTTCACCAGTTTGTACGTAGCAAGTTGAATCATACATCAATACTATCAACATTGGTAATATGCAGAGTGTTATTCTTTGTTAATCCAAATTAAAAAAAAAATAATACTTGAAATCAGATAAACAAATTGACTTAGGTGTTTTGTTTTGTTTTGTTTTTTTTGTTTCAGAACTAGTAACATATTATTCCTGTTGCAAACCGCTTGGGAACTTGAAATACATGTTTAGTGAAAATTTGACCGTTTAAGAACATCCAGGAGTACAAATAAATGGTATGGTTAATACAGCTATCTGTTTTAACGAAGCTGCGTACTTCCATTGTTTTCAAGTTCTAAACTGTATGAAGTTCCGTTTAAGGCAGAGGAACTGTTGGAATGAATACATTTACTTTAAATAGCCCTCAGTAAATGTTAATGGAAACAGTGAAACTTGAAATGAGGCTGGCACAGGCAAGAGTTAATGCACAGAACTGTATTTTTGGATAAGTTGTGTTTAAAGAATGCATGGTTTGATTCCTTTCTATTTATTCTAACATTCAAACCAAGTGAAACTCCAGGGAATTATTAGGGAGACAAATTAAAACAACAGATGGACTTGGAGTTACATGCATAAGGACATCTTTTCAAAAAGCCTCCTGACAATTTCAGATATTCCAAGTTATTCTGTTTCATTTAAAATGAAGAATATTTCTTTTTCTGCAGAGCTGTCAATCTCAGCAAGCCTATAAGAAGATGATTTAAAACATCATGAAATATATTTTTCCACTTGTCTTTTTTGAAGTACATTGACAATCAGCTTATAAAGTAGGTAGAAAAATGCATTCCATTTTTAACAGATGCAAAACATGGGCATTCAGATCTTTCAAACTGAGCAGACTGCAATGCTTGCACAGAAATGATTTCTTTGCAGTCAAGTACATTGACATGGTCTTTGAAGACAAAATATCAAACTTTCCAATAGTCCACCTACTCTTGGAAGTAGAAGAAGTTTTCTGGAGACTGAGTGTTACTCAATGAGATCAAAGCCAGCTGAATGTCTGTAACCCAGGCGGCTGGTATCGTATTGGATTTGCACCCTGGATGCAATGTCAAAAGATAATGAAATAATTTCTGAATTGCAATGCCCTTTGATTGTTTGGCCTTCTGCCACTTGCTTTCAGTTGTCATTGTTAATCATGACAGAAGAACAGAGAGGGAAATAAAATCTTTACCAGCTTCTCCTCAGTAACATGACTTAAAGGGATGTACATGCAAGTTTTGAAGCTTTGAAAGAGCTATTTATTTACCACACAGTTTGTATAAAATAGATGATTGTCCCCTTTTCCAGGGAAATATATTTGGCCACCTCAGTGATGGGCGTAATGCAAGTATTTAGGCAGATAAGCAGTACTAACAAATTCTGGGAAACGGGCAAAGGACATGTCAAAGCAGGCACAGAGCTCCCATAGGAATCAGCTGTATGGGAGGCTAGTGAGTGTCTGGAAAAAATATTTTTCCAAGAGTCGCTGTCCTTGCCAAATGTGCCTCTTCGCAAACAAGGCTAAGTCACAGCTGGACCAAAGCTGACGTGCATTGCACGGTCATGCACCATGAAGCAGTGCCTTCACATTTGTCCGGGCATCTTCTTGCACCTCTACCCACAGATAAATACAAGTGCTACACACTGAGGATTTCCTTAATTAGCCCTTTAAACAGGGTTGGACGTCATACAAAGTACGCCCATTTCTTCAGGTAGCTCTAAAACTTAGATAAATATAAGTATGCTGACCTAAGTTCATGAGTAAGTCCAGCAAATGTAACAAACTGTCTTCCCTGGCTTTTTTTTACTAAACTTCTGGGATGAAAGTTCACAACTTTGTAATTGGGACTGCGGTAATGGGAATTCAGGTAAATTTGGTCTCTATGAGTAAAAATACGTTCCCCTTCTTCGAGCCTACCTAGAACAACACCGAGAAGCTGGTTCTGATTCATTAAGAAATGCTGCTGCTTCCCTAAGAGGTTTCGGTGAAGGCGACAGGTCCTAGGGCTGTGGAATCAACTGGGAGCATGGGAATAAGATAAGGAAACCATTTTCTTCTCATTTTTTCTTTAATCTTATTTTGCAGTAATGCCCTGTATTCAAATATGAAGCCTGAGTTTGAAAAAGATTATTTATTAATCAAAATTGTCTCATTAAATCTTATTGCATCTGAGTTTGCTTTATAAGAATCCCATTTAAAGTGCTGCATTTGGTTACTGGAATAATACCTGTTCATTTCCAAGACTGATTGCTTTGTTTTTCAAAAGAAATAACTTTGAGAAACACAATGAAAAGTTAAAATACAACTAGAGTGTGAACAAAGCTGTATTTTATTACTAATAGATGCTCCCTCAAGTCATGCTTTAAATGGTTTTTCATGAGATATTAGTACTCCACAGCAAGAAAACATGCCAATGTCCTTTAAGAATTGAATCGTAAGCGAGGTTTCAAACATCGTAAACATTTCAAACATTCTAACATTCAATCAAAAATATCAACATATCCAAAAGTTGGTTCTGTTTACAACAGCACATAATATTTATAGTCACTTTTAATCTCATGGTCTAGAGCTGTTTTATTTTTAATGTAGATTTTCACAGCCTGGTGGTAGCACAGCTAATTGAGCTTGCAACACTAATGCACTGACCCATTCACAAAATGCTTGTCGGAGATTTATAGCCACCACAATGCAGAAAAAAAATTGTTGATTTACTTAAGAAATTTACAGCACAGGAAAATGTGAAAAGGTTCAATAAGTGCCTATCGTTGCTATCTTTACCTATTCCTTCTCAACACTGTAGTGAAGCAACTGATCAATGTACATCTGCCAGTTGACTTTTACAGTATGAGCTTAGGAAAACTTATTTTGCAAGCAATACTATTTTGCTTTCCACTTTCTATCATAACAAACATATAAAATGTTCTGAGTCTTCTCTTCTTAAATTCAAATGAATCAAGTGAAATCAGCCTTTCAAATTTCAGTACTGCATAACGAAATTAATTTTTTAATGCTTTGGTTATACTTGTATAATCTCGTGTCAGGGCTACAAAGACGATTAGGGGACTAGAGCATCTCGTTTATGAGGAAAGGCTGAGAGACCTGGGGCTGTTTGGCCTGGTAAAGGGAAGGCTGAGAAGGGGATCTTATCAATGCAGATCTCAAGAGGATGGTGCCAGATTCTTTTCAGTGGTGTCCAGCAACAGGACAAGGGGCAATGGGCACAAACCGAACCACGGGAAGTTCCATCTGAACACGAGGAGAAATGTCTTTACTTTGAGGGTGAGAGAGCAGTGGAACAGGCTGCCCAGGGAGGCTGTGGAGCCTCCTCCTCATTCCTGTGCAGCCTGATCTAGGTGAACCTGCTTTAGATGAGTGGTTGGGGTAAATGATCTCTAGAGGTCCCTTCCAACCCCCACCATTCTGTGATTTTTTTTTCCCTAGACTGATACCAGTATCATCATCAGTTCTATTTAGATTATGATTATATTGACATGGGAAGATTCAGTCTCCTTCAGATTTTATCTCTCTATAAGTATGACATTATGTTATTCTTCCATCATTTTGTAAAGTTTGCCCTAAGTTAAGACCAAAGCCTGTAATAAATTCACATCAAATCATGATCTTTAAAAATTATGCGATTGAAAGGCTTCTGCAGACTTCAGTGGGTGATTGCCTTGGTCCCTTTGTATCAATATGCTTTCAGAATTACTCTTTGAATTAAATTTGTTTTGAAGTTGCTTGCATGCCCATTCCAGCAATGCTGAAGAAAAAAAACCCAAAGCTCACTGTCTCATTACTGCTTCTGGAAGTTTTCCTACTAATGGGATCATGATTTGACACCTCAAATAGGAAGAAATTTTTGCATTCTTTGATTAAAAAAACTGTAGAGTTTGTGCCTTTTGGGTCAGACAGAGCCTTTTAAGATGGTTTTATTTCAAGTATGCCATATAGCAGATATTTCTTATCTAGCCTCTTTTGTTTGAGAGAACAGCTTGAGCTTTGTGTTCTAGAGAAGTTTTGTGTCTTAGTTAAAGTTTTCTTGAGAAATGATTGATCATCTCCACTTGCAGGTCTCCTCTGACACAAATAACTGATCATATCTGCAGAATCATAGAACAAGAGTCCTATGCCGCTGTTTTACCAAAGTAACCAGTAAGTTAGCAGGATGGATTGTATAAAGATACTCAGTAAAATCAGTAAAGCTGGAAAACAAGTTGTGTTTCAGGATAAAGGTACACAGAGGATTGTGCTTGGGAATGAGGAATTCTGAGACTCCTTTTTAAAGGATGGTGAAAATTTAAGTAATGATTCTAGACACTCTAGAAACCTTTCTTTTCCTTTGTGCTGGAGAAACCAAGGAGGAGGATAGAAGTCTAGGACTCTGATCACAGAAGCTTAAAAGATGCCTGCAAACTTTATTTTGATGGTTGGGTAGAACTACCTCAACAAAAAAAAGGTAGCATTTGAATAGAAAATAATAGGCATATCATTACTGGTAGGGAAGATAACAGACTGTAATGGTATAGGTGGAAACTCTTGAAGGAAAAGAAGCAAGCAGGGCTCGTGCCCATTCATCAGCCAGAGGCTGAGACCAGAGTTCTTGAAATTAGAGAGCTTCAACTGTGAGGAAACATCAAGGAACAGTGGTGAGAGGATTGAGGTGGATCTCATTTTGGACTTTACCTTGGGAGGACTGTAAAGTTCAACAATTTTAGTAGCAGAGTGTAACACCACTGGGGAAGAAATGAAAAAGGAAAAGGTGTCCAGAGCTCCAAGCAAGGTTTTGCTTTGCAGTGTTGCACCATGATAGGCAGCAGGATGCAAGTTCAAAGTTTAGTTTTGTGTAAGAGGAAGGCAAAATGCACAGCAATCCAGTTGAAGTCAATGATCAAACCTACATATAACAAATGTAGTATACATTCTCCAATTCTGTCTCCTCATTATAGCATTTCAGCTATTTTGTAAGGTGTAAAGTTGTACAGAATGAATTGCTGATTTATTTTTAAGACCCTAAAGCAGAGTCAACAAAGTACAAAAATAACTAGATTCAGCACAGACACCGATAGCTTAAAAAGATTGGTTTTGTAGTCCACATTGAATGCTGCAGATGCTTGTAAAAGGATGTGAGGAAAGTATTTCTAAATAGGTTGGGAACATTTGGGCACAGTAGATATTTATTTCTATGAAAAAAATCTGACAATAAACATGCATTTGTTGAACATGCATTTATTTAAAAAAAAAAATCTTCTGTATATAATTTCTTGTAAAATATGATGGGTATTGCTCTGAAGGATGATTGTGTCATCTAGATAATAGCTAGAGGTCTTTATTTCTTTTTCACTCTTCAGGATCCAAACCACTCTGGAGTCTTACATATCAAGTCAGTATCACCTTTGTGGGGCCTGAGAATGAAGTCAGTCTCATTACTTTCCCAAGATATACACAATATTGCTGAAAAGTGTATAATAACTTAGGAAACCATTAACAAGAAGTTTATGGTAGTCATAGACTCAGACATTTCTAGGTCACTGTAAAATTTCTGCTGTCAAGAGTTCCCAAGCCTCTAGATGATGCTGTAAAGAAAGATTCACTCACTGTACTTGAACACAGAGTGAGAGAGAAAGTGCGAGTACTTTAGCCTATTTCTTCGCTAGCTTGGTTCCTTATCTGTTTTCTGAAAGCTGCTGGAAAGCAACAGAGATTTAGCTGCCAGGTCTAAACTGCAGGGGTGGAATTGGCAGTAGTAAAAGCAAAAAGATTCAGCAAATAGAAGATAATATAGATCGTCTCCTGTTGTGCCTGTTTTCAAATTACTGTGTTTAAATGAACTTCTTGTTCTGCAAGCTGTCTTTAGTCTCTCGCTTGCTGGCCTCCAATGACCTTTCTCTGATTTTCTTTTCCCTTTATAGTCTCCTGGCATTGCAAACTTTTATCTGTCTTTCCAGTACTTTAAGTATGGACAAATTCAATGCATATTTTTAATCCAATTTGAAGTCTGATCTCAATTTCTATCTATTTAGGCAATGAAATACAGTGTAAGCTAATGTCTTCTATAACAGATGACTATGACTTTTGGCTTGTGAATATAAATATTTGTACAGTAAAATCCTTACACTGCCTCTCCTTCCTCTGCCTATGTTATTAAAAATTGCAATAAAAATCGAAATCTCTTATGTTAGAGGATGGGATCAATGTTAAGATCATGTCTCTCACCTTCTTCAATATTTGTGTAAGGACTGCGAAAAACTCCTATTCAGATTCAATGGGACAAACATGAATGTTTTTTGTTTTGTTTTTTTTCAATAAACATACCTTAACATAGCATACCTCACCTAAAATTTGGTGGCGTTCCTTGGGATATTTTTCCTAGACCTCTTTATTGACAGGCATTATTTAAAAATTCAGTAGTCATGTGTGATTGAAGAAAAGTGCTGTGCAGCTTTGGTTTTCTTTCTTTTGTGTTTTTGGGATTGTTGTTGTTGTTATTATTATTATTATTATTATTATTATTATTATTATTAATGAGTTTCAGGATAGCCCCTGCAGGTTTTTCTGAAGTCTGTGGAAGCTGTTGAAGATTTGGCAGAGAGGTATGTTTGAGATTTGTGTTCATCTTACACTTGTTGGGCTAAAATAATGGATGAGGAAGAGAGCTGTCCTTTGTGATCTCACCATGGCATCTCCCTGTTCAGCTTGAGTGGTCAGAGTAGCATTGCCTGCAAGAAAGCAAGCTTCATCCAAGACTACTTGGCTGCTTGATCTTCAGTGACCAGGAAGTGCAAAGTGGAGCAGGAGCATTGCTTCAGAATGGGAAGCACTTGTACTAACAAGTGAAAAGAGAAGGCTATAATCAAAGCATGATGATTGTGAAACTCTACGGCATTGCCTACATGTAACATCAACAGGAGGATGACAGTATGAGGACTGCAGGCTTGAGGAACAATAGTTAGCACTGACAGTGTGAGCCTGGTGACCTAAATTATCCGAGGCTGATTGTTCCTTTGACTTGTGGGATTAAATGGAGGTCAGAAGTCTAGAGCAAGTAATTATTGAGAGCTTGCCTCATGCAGAGCAAAGGACGAAGGGTCAAGAGCCTTGCATGTTAGCTTCTTTGTCACCATGTCATCAGTGAGGATTGTTAGCGGGTCCCTACAGTTAAAGTTCCATTAACTGAGCCTAGAGTCCTTCAGTTGTAGCAGTACCTAAGGAACTCATAATGTTTAATGTAATTACACTCATCATGCTACCAGACTTACGACAGCCATAAGCGCAGAGAATACCTTGCCTGAGATACTTTAACACTTACAGCAAAATAACAAACTGAATTTGGATTTCCTGCATCTGATGTCTTTACACAAATCAGTATTTCCTCTTTTCCTCTTCTTGGTTTTGTGCGAGGAATTTGAACTGCCCCACTTTATGCATGTGTAGTAATGAGTTCAAAGTCAAGTCTCAGCACAAGAGAGACTTTGGAATGTGTGTTGTTCAGTTTACGAGAGTGAGATGGACTTTAATTAAACTGCTCCGTTAATCTGACTATGAACAACTGTGAGAACTACATCTTGTGAAGCAACTTGAGGGTCATGGGTGAAAGGCACATTGTTAATGTTAAATGCTTTTTTTTTTACTGAGAAATGTATTTTTTTTACTAGCAGAGAACTTTTTGCAGAGTTGAAAGGGAAAGTAAAAATAAGTATGAAAACCTAGGGATGTGTTCCTTCTAATTTTTAATACAAGCAGCCTGAGTACTTTTGTAATCTACCCTGGTTTTTCATCTTTAATGATGTTCTTTCCTCCAGGGACAGATATAAATTATTCCTTTCACCTCCTCTTTCTTAGTGCTAGTGGGTCTCACAACGCTTTTCGTTGGTTTCTTTTCCTGTCCCAATGTGAATTGTGCAGGGAGGTTGAGAGAAGCGCACTTCTTACAAACTGATAGCTATGTAAAGCCACTCTTAAAAACTAGAAGCAATGCAGATCATGGCATGTCCCAGGAAAGAACTATAAAGGAAGGAATCTCAGTCCTCTGAGTCCATTATTACTGGTCTGTGGCATCATTGTTATTCAGAAGATGGAAAAAAAATAAAGAAGTTATGAGGGCAATGGTATTCTGGCAAACTTAATGTTAAGACTTTGCTTCCTTTTGATACTTATGTTTCCCACCAGCTGTTTATTTTGTCTGTGCCCACGTTTTCATTCCCTCATGTGAACATGGAATTCTCTTCAGTAATAAAGAACCACTGCAAGTCTTTCAACTCCTTCTAAGTATCTCCTGTAAGCAGAGAAAGTGGCTGGTGCTACTTCTGAAATCTGCTAAGCTGAGAGAGATACTAAATTTACCAGGAAGCCATGGAGTAAGATGAAAAATGAAACTTTCCCTGCATGGAGAGGTGCTTTCCACCGTGGGAAATGCTGCTGACCAGGTTTTCAGACATGTTGCCTCCTGTTGGAGTTAAGAGCCCCTGAAAACTTCTATCAGCAATCAGCTATTTATAGTTCCTTTCCTTTGAAAGACCTTTGTGGCTACAGGTACCCCATGAAAGGACAAACGATATGGCAGAGTGACACAGAGATGGACTACTTAGCCTTTATTTGCTGTGATATCGTAGAAGCCTCATTAAAGGTTCACAGTAATTATTTCATGCAGACATACTGTACTTGGGGATGGTTTCAAAGGGCCAACAATACAGGAGGAGAAAATACATATGGTTCAGCATAGTCAAACAACGCAGAAGTCATTTTGGAATTTATTTAAATAGAAAACTGTTTATGCGCAACCTGAGGAGACGCTGACTTCACAGGGAAAATTGCATCCCCAGTCATTCCAGTAATGGTTGCTGAAATTCATCGACCTTGTGTAGATGAAATGTCAGTTTTTTCTTTATGATAGTGAACTCATTTGCAAGTAACTGTTTTCCCTCCCTGCTCCCCAACCCCCGTGTTTATTGTTCTCCCCAGAGGTAGAATAAGCATGTTACAGGGCAGATTTTGTCAGGGCACTGGATTCTGTGCAGGTTTTGTCTTTCTTAAGGAAATCTCTGCTTACCCAAGGTACCTTGACTCCTTTATGTCTTGGGTAGTGCGTGTTCTGGTTTATCCAGATGCATACAGAATCCTGGATGCAACTTGCATTCTGCAGACTTCTCAGCTGATTGTCCTGGTTTGAGTTAGAACAGAAAAATTCTGTTCAGTGATGTTTACTTTTGAGCTCAGTTCCTTTAACTAACTGCACTTTCTGAAACTGGCAGCCTGTTTTTGCAGGCAGCGCCTGCTTCTAGCAGTGATAGCGCCCGATGTTTAGAGTTAGTACCAGAGACTGGTGTGCAGACCAAGGCCACTGCTGGAGCCTGTGTACCACGGTGGGTACCACGGAGGTGCAGAAAGTAAAAGGTGCACCTGCAGGGAAGAGTGGGCAGATTGGTGCCCTTAAACTGACCCAGGGGGTATTCCATCCCGGATACGCCATATTCAGCTGCTGGGGGCTCTTGCTCAGTTGCTTTTGGCCTGGGGGCTCTTGTTCTGGGCCCTTGCTCGGATTCTTTGTCATTCCTTCAACAGCTGGAATCCAAAGAGGACTCTCTTCGTTCAGCCTTTGATCCTGATCGGAGTGTTCCTGAATCCAGTACCAGAATCCAGCTCCTGAACTCGGATCCCATCTGCTGCTGAGCCTTGTCTGGGACTTTCCCGGTGCCTGCTCCACAACATCAGTGGTGACGGTGACGTACTTGCCATCAGGGCGGGTTGGGTTCGATACCGGTCTTGTATATATTTGTAAATATTCCATTTTATTCTTATTATTGTTTTCCATTTTCATTAAAGCTGTTCTGGTTTCCTTTTCTAATCGCTAAGTCTCTCTCCCTTACTCGTTTTCCCTTCCCCTCTGGGGCAGGAGAGGAGTTAATGGAGAGCATCTGTTAGAGGTTTTAGGGCTGCCCTGGCCCAAAACTGTGACACTGATGCAGCTAACAAAACATACAAGTAAACAACACTGCTTGTGATAATTGTGAATTAAGTAAGAAAACTGTGGAGTGTTAGCTACATTTATGTCTCTTTGAAATGTTTCTTTGCTAATTTGTGCCACCCACTGGGCAACTTGGCTCTCTGCCATCTTTCCTGTTGCTCCACACGACTCTGTCTGTAAGATTGGATGGTGGAACCTAACAATTTAGTGTTTTCAAGTGTTCAAACCTCTCAAGAGAAATTATATATATTTGGGCTGTTTTTCCTGTGCCTTACCACATGCACTGCATAGAAGTGTTCCTGGAAGGTGAGGTTTTCCATATTTCATAATGTAGTCCCATATTTCTTGATCATTTTTAAAGTTTATTAATAGAAGAAGCCCTGCATGTACCTGGCACTCTGCATGTGCTTATGAGTGGCTCTGACAAAAGACAGCGTAGCAGTGATACATCGGTAAGATTAATGGGCTGTAATTATTCCCTTGTCCATCCTCAACACAATCATAGATGAGACACCTTCTGGGCTCAGTCCTGTCAGCGGCCAAGCGACCTGGCTCTGCTCCACCGAAACACTTAGGCGCGTACCGATCTTGAAACAGTGACGTTGAACTAGTCTTCAAAGAAAGAGTGTGCATATTTAAGAGCTTTATTGTTTCAGCACCTAAAGAATACAGCACCTTTCAAGAGGAAGCCCTCTGTGCCCCTATTTCATCTTCTGTCCTTTGTCCTCTCCTTTTAGAGTGCAAGTGCTTGAGACAGCAATCGTTTCTCATCACCTCTGAGTGCGTGTATAGCATCTAGTCGGTGCACGTCAGTCCACTCTGGGGAAAAGAATCGCGGGCAAAGGGACCGACAAGGAGCTCTGCTTTGGGGCTCTTTGAAGCCAAGAAGGAACCTGGCCTGCTCCAAGGGGCGGCCCGGGCGGAGGGCGGAGCCAACACCCCCCGGTACCTGATCTGCACGTGGTGTGAACGCGCCGACCGTGACTCACCCCCTTCCCGCGCCCCTCCCCCTTAAAAGAAGCCCCCGG
>VWZK01006728.1:10513-99490 GCA_013396935.1 Baryphthengus martii | reverse complement strand
CAAGAGCGGCGGCGAGCGCGAAACCCCGGCCGGCCGCCCGCAACGCCTCGCGTTTTCTTGTTTTTGTGTCTTGTTTTCTTTTACTGGGGAGCCCAAAGCTGGACATAGTACTCTAGCTGCATACTTGCAAGTGATGGAGTGATGACAATCAGCATCTCCTTTGCCCTGTTAGCTACAGTCTTGCTATATCAGTCCAATATGTGATCACGCTTTGCCACAAGAGCTCACTTCTCTCATTTGTTAAATCCTGTCTGGGTTTTTTTTCCCCACACTCTGATTTCCCACTTTTCCCTCTGAGGAGATGACATCAGACTCTGGACAGCAGTTCCTACCTCCCCTGCATGATTAAATAGCTGCTGAAGCTTTTTGCCACTGCAAACTTTGCTCTCAATTGAATACAGACACCTAGATTTTTAGCCCTTAACACTGAATAATGAAAAAGGCACAGAGCTGAAGTTAGTCTGCCTCTGAGAAGAATCAACGGTCGTTTTTCTGTTNGTCTTGCTGCCTCGCTGTCTGCGAAAATGATTAAATTAAAGATTAAAGATTAAAATGATTAGATTAAAGTCATTGGAAGGCTAAATGGAGAAGAAGGAAACTACCAGGCCATATGCTTGCTGTAAGTCGTGTCATCTCTACAGAAGGGAAAGGAGGAGTCACTTGCATTCCAGTATCTTGTCTTAGGGCATTTGAAGTGTAACTCATTTTCCTATCCCCTCTCTCTTTCTGCTTTCCTTTTTGCTTCTCCTTCACAAATCATTTGGTCTGTCTTTTAAAAGGATCATTACTGAACCACGAATGAGTTCTCAGATAATGCACATGAATACAGAGGAAGAGGATGGATATTCTAATTTAAATCATTTACCACAGCATCCAGCCAGACACTGCATGTCCCTGAACGTCTATGAAGGTACTAGTGACGCTTGCTCTTTGAACTTTCTGTGCTATGGTGGACAACGACAATAGGAACAGTCTCTCTTGTCCAGCTCAGTAAATAAGAAAAATATGTACTCAGAGCTTTAATGTTATAGGTTTAATGCACTATTTGTATTGTTTTGCCAGACAAAATTCAGCACGCGTGAATGTGAAAATGCATAAAGTGGAGTTACTGTCATGACTTGCTCTACACTTCTGTAAGAAAAGACAGGTGGCTTCAGGATCAAACTCTGGAATGTAGGACAGCTTTAATATGGTCGGTTTTATTTACTCTTTATTTATTATTACATGAAATGGATATAGAGACAGGACAAGCTGACTTTAATAGGAAAAGGAATTTTATATTTTGCCTTCTGGACCTCAGTTTTTCAGAAAATGCTTAAAATTCATATCCTTTAAGGACAGAAGGTAGAAGACAGCACCGGGCATGTCATTTCCCTTCTTCAAGTCCCGTAGCTAAACCATGTATTTTAAGAGGGCATCCAGTCTTGAGTTAAATATTTCTTCAGCTGAAAGGTCCATCATGCCAGATTGCCATGACCATGTGATGATGGTAATTCTCAGGAAAGTTTGAATCCAGAATTTTCCTGAACTGCGTTTCAGCCTGGAGCTAGCACACAGCCTGAGCACTGTGTGCCACCAGAGGAGGAAGGATTTGTGTGAAGTGTAAGATGGTATGCAAACATTTCCTTACTCTCTTCTGACAGAGTAGAGTAATACAGTACTGCCAAAGGAGAACAGGAGCATCACCTACTTCTAAGTCAAAGGATAATGTTTCATAATTTCATCCTTTGTCAAAGGGCAGAAATCCCCCATCTGTTCCATTTAAACCATGTCCAGTGTCTCCTTTCAAACAGACATCTTTAAAGGAAGCACTAAACCTCCTTCTCAACTTGCATTTAGCTTGATCGTTAAAATATAATACAGCCTGGATGGGGAACCCTTTTGAGAGCCAACAGATGGCTCTTCACGGAGGGCTGGAGGGTTGGGAGTGCTGCTGAACAGCATGCTTGCTCTCAGACAAATTGCTGGTTTCTCCCAGGGCGCTCTCTTCCCTTTGCTGTGTGGTGTCCAGCTATCTTCACTTCGTTTGCACTGTGCCTGGCCCTCACCATAGGACTGATAGTCCTAGGTGAGCGTTGAAATATATTGTATTCCTTTCTTCATATTAATACCCTGGGAATAACTGCACTGAAGAAAGGTGGCAGACTGACTGCAACAAGGACAGTGATAGCTCGTCCTCCCTACCTATAGTGTCTTCTCCTGTCCTCCTGATTGCCTACAAAGAGCACTCTGCAGCTTAATGCACAGAGGCTTTGAGGGAAGCACTTTGTTAAAGTCTGGACCTGTCACCAGAGCAAGAATATAGAAGTCACCATGGTATTTTGGAAAGAGTGTGAGGAATAGATTATATCCTTATCCATCTATTATTAATTTATTTGCTAGTTCAAATGAAATTACAAAACTCTAATGTTAACTTCCATAAATCAGTGAGTTGTTTCCCTTCTCCTCCTGTTGTTCAGGTCTCTACTGGAATAGCAGTTCTTGTCTCATTCCTTTGATAAACTTCTCATGTTTGTAGACTACTGTCTTAAATTAGTTCATACTAGTATGTTAAAAATATTTCTAGCACTCAGATTCATGAGGAAATCTCACTTTTTCTGTCTGTTTCACTCAATCACCCCAGTTTACCTGAGGTGTACAAGAGAACTGAAGACTCCGATATTTATATGAGTTTTTAGCATGTGTGACATGACTGCACCTGTACTTTCTATCACAGAGCCTGGACATAGTCATTCTGAGCTGTTGCTACCAGAAGCCAATATCTAAATACAAATACTAAAGATAAATAATAAAAAATCCCCACTTTCTTCTGGGAAGGTTCACCAGCCTTTAAGAATAACAGGGTTTTTTTTAACATGAAGTATGTTTAGAATTTTATTTCTTTTCAAAGACCTAGAACTTTTACTTCAAGATCAACATGATTAGTTCACAATGGTCTTTCCTAAGTATATTTTTTTCATTATTTTAGCCCTTAATTAGGTTGTCAAGTGGCCTGCAATGGCATGGCAATTAAATTGCATTTAAAATTCTGAAATCTCTTTATCCATCATTTTCTCATTTGCTAATCTCCTTACAATATGTGACACTATCATCAGAGCTGCATGTGAGCACGCCGTGGAAAAAAGTGAATTTGCAATATATGATGAAGCACGTATCATGCAGAAGCATCGTCATAGCCTTTTTGTCTCATGAAAAATATCTTTATAATCTTCAGGTCTTGGAGGTTCTAAGGCACCTGCAGGACATAATGAAGACTTGCAAGGACTAAAGTAGAGCTTGTGCTTGATGGGTGACATAAACAGTAAGTAGAAATACCGTTGACACAGCCTGAAATCTGTAAGGCCTTATATCAAATTAAACAAGGGCGTTATACACTAGATCAGATTAAATAATGAGTTTAAAATAAAAAATAATGAGTGTAGATGTGGTCCATAAAGTGCCATATACATTTCTACTCTGCATAACTTTGTCTTTCCAGGCCGATGCGGGTAGACTTCTCTTCCTTTGGCTGTTTATAAGGGATTGATGTTTTCTTTCTGTTCTAGGACCTACATGTTTACTCTGCCCTGTAAATTGGAAATGGGTTGGAGGCGACACCTGTTTCTACTTTTCAGAAAAGGAGGCCACATGGCAGGAAAGTGAAGAATTTTGCTTCGCCCAGAACGCCACCCTTCTTATGCTGAAAAGGAGAAGCAAGTTGGTATGATTCTAATCATGCTGGTATTTCTTTGCATTGGTATCAACTACTCAAAACTCCTCACCAGTCAGCAAGTACCTCTTGATGTTACAGAGTAATAGAGGTACTGTTCCCAAGGTCTTAGGTAATACACACTGAAGAACATTTAACCACAAAGGTGTATCGACGAGGTAGATGATAGATAGCAACATAGGGTAGTATTCAGCCAAACATTGTATAGGAGTGTCATCGATTCTATGGGAGTTATAAGCAGTGAGTCTTTCATTCAGCAAATCTCTTTGAACACTCTGAGAGACAGGGCTCTAGAAAACCTTTGTTGCCCTGGTTTTACATTTAGTAGAGATGCCAGACACAAAAGATTCCTGTTTGCATGCCAAATGGAAATGTTGTCTCTTGGAAACTGTTATGAGTGCCTGATGAGGAGTTCAGAGAGTCACTGTCAAATTACCTTCTTTGGTTCTTTCTTGATCACCTTCCCTTTTGACAGTAGGTCCTTAGATACAGCAGAAAAAAGAATACCCACAAGTTCCTTGGTGAGAAAGGGTTTTCCATTTTTCTTAGGTTAGCATATCTCAAATGTCAGAAAAAACATATTATTGGATTGGATCATCATATGGAGTTGATGGCTGCTCTTGGATAGATGATACAAAACTTTCTACAAAAAGAATGGACTGGTAAATTTTCTGAACTTAAACAGTTGGTGATTTTTAATCTCTTCTTGCACGATATCCTCTGTGTGAACTCAAATCAAAATCCCAGTAATGGCAAAGCTTCAAGGCAGAATACAGCCTTGAGTTAATATAGCAGATATATTTGGAGTTAAAATACTCCTTCAGGTGTGGAGTGTCTGAAACAGAGAAAAAGTCTCAGAAAACTGGAAGTGTGAGCAGGAGGAGTCACCAAATCAGTGTAACCAGTGACTGCTCTCACTATTTAAACCCATTTAAACCCTTTATGGAACATCTCACGACTCTATAGGAAGCAATGCACACTTCTTTCAAGACAGCCTACCTGCAAAGTCTTCCTGCACTTGCCTCTTCTTCTCAGCCACAATTATTCCAAATTCAATTCTCTCTTCCATCAACATTTTGAAAGCTTTATTTAAAATAGTCAACATTAGGTGGAGAGAACCTGTCTACTTCTTTTGTAAAATCTCATCAGCTCACTTGATGTATTTCTGCTTTACTAACCATGGGAAAAAAAAATACTAATTTCTATTCTGTTCTGTGTGAAGCGATGACTGTGTGTAGTAATGAGAGTCCACTTTAGGGTCTGGAGAACCTTCTCACAGTGACAATTCTCCAGCACCTCCTTAGAAACATGTGCTGATTTTGTCTTGCAAACTCTTTTACTTCCTGCAGTTAGTAGACATTGGACAGAATGATCTGGCTTCTGTTCAGGCAGACCACTGCCTTTCAGTTTCCAGACCCAAATTACCAGTACATAAAGCAATGGTTGGAGTGACATAACCACTGGTGAGGAACTAGTGCTATTTACTGCTTGGATAATACTCCATATGTAGGCTTCTTTCTTACATCTTTGAGCTGAAGGCAGGTGGGAGAATGATCTTTCAGGCTTGACTTATATAAGCTGTTACGTTCTTCAATATTTTTTTATAAATCTTTATGAACCTTAAAATGATTAAGCAACCTCTGCAATAATGTATGATTGTCCAAAAGGACTGTATGGTTTTTTTTGAAAAAAATCATATGTGAGAGCTTTTAACAAGATGGTATGGTTTTCTTTTCCAGGATTGATTTGTCCTCTAATCAAAGCTGTGCATACCTGTATTATCGTAAGTCAAGAGTTTACAGTGGGAATTGTTATGAGAAGTATCCCTGGATCTGTGAGAAGGCAGCAGTCCAGCTGATCTAAAAAGATAATCAGCAGAAAAAGAACTGGAAAAGTATGAAGAAGATTGTGATATTCAGCTCTTTCAAAGAACAAATATAAAATAATGCTTAATACAAACAGAGCAGAGACATGGAATCATAGAATCACAGAATGGTAGGGTTTGGAAGGGATCTCTGGAGATCATCTAGTCCAACCCCCTGCCAAAGCAGGATCGCCTAGGGCGAGCCACACAAGAACGCATTCAAGTGGGTTTTGAAAGTCTCCAGAGAAGGTGACTCTACAACCTCTATGGGCAGCTTGTTCCAGTGCTCCATCCTTTCTTCCCAGTGTATTAACACAAAAATGGAAAAGAGACGTAAAGTCTTTGCAAATAAAAAGAAGCAGCAGTTACAAGTATCTACAAATCAGAGACAAGATATTAGTCTCATTGTTCTAGTTCACAAACTGGGTATAGTATACAAATTTTAGCTGTGTTCAATTTTTACTTCCAGATAATGATGCTTTTCCTTTACATGCAATAATATGATCTTCCAAGAATGCTCAGAAGTCAATGTTAAATGAGTGTCAATAAAAAAATACGCTATTGTCATAATCACCATTGCTGTTATGCAGAGAGAATGGAAATAATGATTGGATTTTTCCAAGAATGTCATCTGAGGGTCATTAGTCTTCAGCTAATATAGAATATGTCCATCCCTTCACCCAATTTATCTCATCATATGAAAGGATGGATATGTGGCATGAATGGCTGCACACTGAAGGAATGTGGCGTGAACGGCTGCCCTGATAGCTGGAATGCTGTGAACAGTATTCAGAAAAGTATTAATTACTGAATAGGGAACTGAGTTTGCCAATTTACTGGAAACCACATATTTTTGCTATTATATAGTAATTGTCTTTTGGACTGGATTATTTTCTAAATCTAAGTAACTGTATGTGGTGTATTTTGTTCAGGATCCTGAAGGGAGAGAGGCGGGCAAAAAGCAAGCTCACAACCCTGGACTTCAGGAGAGCAGACTTTGGCCTCTTCAGAGATCTGCTCGGAAGTCCCATAGGAGAAGACCCTGGAGAGAAACGTAGCCTAATAAAGTTGGTTAATTACCTCCTCCGAGCTCCAGAGTGGTACATCCCAAAGAGCAGGAGGTCAGGCAGGAACACCACGGGGCTTATGTGGATAAACAAGCTGATCTTGGCAAAACTCAAAACACAAATAGGAAGCGTAGAGAGGGTGGATGGAGGGACAGGTAACCTGGAAGGAACACAGAAACACTGTCTAAGCACGCAGGGATGAGGTTAGGAAATCCAGTGACTCAAAAGAATGATATCTGGTGAAGGGTGTCAAAGAAAACCAGAAGGGTTCTACAAGTATATGGGTGACAAAAAGAAGACTGGGGAAAATGTGGGGCCACTGCTGAATGAGACAGGGGGCCTGGTGACATGGGACTTGGAAAAGGCTGAGCTAGTGAACACCTTCTTTGCCTTGGTCTTTACTAGCAAGACCAGCCTTCAGAAATATCACATTCCAGACAACAGGGGAAAGTCTGGCAGGAGGAAAATGTATCCATGATAGAAGAGGATCAGGTCAGGGAATACTTAAGCAAGCTGGACATACATAAGTCCATAGGCCCTAATGGGATGCGCCCATAAGTGCTGTGGGACCTGGCAGATGTCATGGCATGGCAACTCTCGATATTCTTTGATTGATCATGGTGACTGGGAGAAGTGACCGAGGACTTGAAAGGAAGTAAATGTCACTCCAGTCTTCAATAAGGACAGGAGCAAGGGCCAGGGAACTAGAGGCTCATCAGCCCCATCTCAATCCCTCAGAATCTGACGGAGCAACTACTTCTGGAAACCATTTCCAGGCACAGGAAGGACAAGAAGGTGACTGAGAGTAGCCAGCATGGATTCACCAAGGGGAAATTATACTTGACCAACCTGATAACCTTTTATGATGAGATAATTAGCTTGGTAGACAGGGAGAGAATAGTGATTATTGTCTATCTGTCCATTAGTAAGGCTTTCAACATTCTCCTCGTACAGAAGCTGTTGGTGTACAGGCTGTATGAGCAGACAGTGAGATGGACTGAAAACTGGCTAAACAGGTGGTCCCAAAGGATGGGTCATCTGTGACATGAAGTCTACAGCTGGAGGTCAGTCACTCCAGGTATACCCCAGGGGTCAACACTGGATCTGACCTCATTCAACATCTTCATTAGTGATCTGGATGATAGGGTAGAGTTTGCTAATGACACAAAGCCAGGAGGAGTGGCTGATACACCAGAAGATTGTGCTGCCGTCCAGACGGATCTCAGCAGGCTCGAGAAATGAGCTGACAGAACACCACTGAGGAGAAGTGCAAAGTCCTGCAACTGGAGAAGAACAACCAGTACATGCTGGGGGCTGGCCAGCTGGAAAGCAACTTTGCAGAAAAGGATCTGGGGTTCTGGTGAACACCAAATTGACTGTGAGCCAACAGTGTGCCCCTACTGCAAAGACGACTTAACAGTATCCTGGATTGCATTAGGAGGAGCATTGCCAGCAGGTCGAGGGAGGTGATCTTTCCCCTCTACTCAGCTCTGGTGAGGTCATACTTCAAGTGCTGGGTCCAGTGCTGGGCTCCCCAGTACAAGAGAGGCATGGACATACTGGAGAAGGTCCAACGAAGGACCACAAAGATGATGAAGGGGCTGGAGCATTTCTCTTGTGAGGAAAGGCTGAGAGAGTGGGATGGTTTTGTCTGGAGAAGAGAATGTTTGAAGGGGAACTGATTTATGTATATAAATAACCTGAAAGGAGGATGCAGAGATGATGGAGGCAGACTCTTTTCAGTGGTGCCCAGTGACAGGATGCCGAGGCAACGGGCACAAACTGAAACAGAGGAGGTTTCTGCTGAACATCAGGAAACATTTTTTCACCATGAGAGTGACTGAGCACTGGCACTGGTTGCCCAGAGAAGTTGTGGAGTGTCTCTCCATGAAGGTAGTCAAAAGCAATCTGGACATAGCACTGGACAGCTAGTTCTAGGTCACCTTGCTTAAGAAGGGCAGTTGGAGCAGATAACCTCCAGAGGTCATAGAATCACAGAATGGTTGGTTTGGAAGGGACCTTTAAAGACCGTTTAGTCCAACTCCCCTGCCCTGGGCAGAGACATCTTCCACTAGGTCAGGTTGCTCAAAGCCCCATCCATCCTGACCTTGAACACTTCCATGGAGAGGGAATCCACAATTTCTCTGGGAAATCTGTTCCAGTGACTCACATCCCCATAATAAAAAAATTCTTCCTTATTTTTAATGTAAATCTACCTTTTTTTTAGTTTAAAACCTTTGTCTCTGGTCCTGTCACTACCAGCCTTGGTAAAAAGTCTCTCTCCATCTTTCTTCTAAGACCCTTTTACATATCGAAAGGCCTCAAGAAAGTCTCCACAGAGACTTCTCCAGGCCAAGCAATTCCAACCGTCTCAGCCTTTCTTCATTACAGAGGTGTTCCAGCCCTCTGATCTGAGGTCTCTTCAATCTCAACCAGTCGGTGATTCTGTGTTTTATCAAGAGCTCAGATTTTACACACCAGTGAATAAAATCTCTGGGTGACACTGGTGCGGCCACATTCAAATGAGGTGCTCAATTTAATAGTGCTTGCCATTTTATAGCAGGAATGCTGGTTACAGCAATCCCTTTGTTACTGTTGAAAGTGACTGAGATCTTTGTGTTGGAAAATTAAGTTGAATGTACAAACTGGAAAAGGTATTTTGATGTATTTTTGTGACACTTAATACATTGTGTCCACTAGAAATTTGATGCATATTTCGATATGCATATTGCACAGGGTTGCAACCATCACATTCATCAATGACACATCTTGGTCTATGAATGTGTGATATTTTTGATACAGTCTTACTTCTACAGCAGAAGAAACTGCTCCCTTTCCTTGGGTTGTAATATTATGCTTCAAAATGCAGATTTTTTAAGGGCCTAAGACTTTTGACATCATAACATGGGCAAACTTTCCCCTACAAAATACTGCTTTCCAGCTACACAATTCTTATTAAATAACTGCACCACAATTTGTGCTATGACAAGCCTTCAGCGTAATTTGACATTATAAATAACAGTAAATATGACTTTAGTATGGTCATTTGACTGTCCATCTCCAGGAAATGTTTTCCCCACAAAAGGGACCTGTGCATCTTACGTTCCAACCAAGTGCTCAAATTCCATCTGTCACTTGAGTCTGTTTGCTTGGGTTTTTTTTCAGGTACCCACTGTTACTAGTTATGTTCTTCTGAAAAAAAGCCCAGTGTTGTGGTTTAAGAGTTAATAAATTGAGGGAGGGGTGAAGAACTGGTAACTCTAGGACCTTGAGGGGTCAGAGGGCAACTGGTATTCCCTCCCCTTCCCTGCCACACTCCATAAAAAGATAGGAAATTCGAGATTCAACACTTTTTTCTTTCTCCCTCGGACTGTGCAATCTAGCTCAGCCAGGCCTGGCTCTACCTGCTCTGCACAATCCATCACCACCCCAGAACTGGTTTTGTATATTTTTGGTGTATCCCCCTTCCCTTCGTATTTCCTTCTCCCTGTTTATCTGTTACCTATTACATTTTGTTCATAGTCTTAACTTCCAATTCGGTGTGAGGCGCTTCCTTCCTCGTTTCCCTTTGTATCCTCCCTTGGGAGGGAAGGGGGAGGGGGAGAGAGGCCCGACAGGAATCCTGCTCTGCGGGTTTTGCCCTGAGCTTTAAACGGAGACACCCAGTAAATCTAAAGAACAAAAGAAGAATAAAATACAGGAAACACTGAATAAGGAGGAAATTCTGGCAGTGCTGCTGACAGCTTAGATCAGATTTATGCGGTCTTTCGCTGCCAAAGAATATTTCACAACTCTGAATATTGTTTGTTTCAAATCAAACCAAGAAGGTAACCCTTCTACTGAAGGAGTGAGCATTTCTTCCTGTTCAGTTTCTTGGTGGGCTTCGGGAATAATAAAGAGCAGGTGAGTTTTCAGGATAGCAGGTAAATGTTTGATTGCAAACCGCTGTCTGAATTTCTGAAACAGAACTAGAACTATACTTCTCTAGAAGCATTTAGACAAGCTCTGCATTTTAGTTTTAAAATCACAAGGTTGTTTTTGCTAAATTTACAAGATGATAACCTTAATTTAGCAAGAGGAAGAACCTCCATGTGACTCTAAGCAGAAAACTGGAGGATGAGTAATGTTTCCTTTTTTAATTCTCTTTTTAGAATTAAAATCGGTTCTTCTATGCAAGAGTGTTAAGGATGAGATGGCGGTGCAAAGTGAGATTATAGAGAGGGATTAGACTAAACAAGCTTGAATGCACTGATGTAAATGCAGATTCACAAAATCCTGGCTGTCTGCAGAATTCCAAGTGCGCAGAAGATAAACTCTTAACCATCTCTCACGGCTTTGACTTTGATTTTAGGTCTAGGACACGAACACTCATTTAAAACAAAACTGAAAACCGTGGAAAACTGAAATATTACACTCAAAGGACCCTATATGCAGCTGCATTTATTGTGATAATTCAGTAACTCATTGTGCTTCCACCTTCCTTGCTTGTTCTCTCAGCAGTCCTTAGCAGAGGTAATTTAGCAGCATTTTCCATATATCATGTGGCTGTGCAATTTGAAAAATGACAGCATATTTTGCAAGATCTGCTGTTTAAAGACAGCAACTTCTGTCTCCACATTGTATCAGAGATGCATCTATTTTCTCTGCTAGTTGTGAGTATTGGGATCTTGCTGCAAGGAAACTTTTCCCCACTTGGATTTGTTTAAATTTATATGATGCAGGTAGAACACTGACTGTCTGCCACCAAGGATAAAAAGCATGACAATGCAGAGAAGAAAACTCATTAAAAAGTAGAGCTGTGATTCTCCATTCAAGGCTGCACCTCTGAACTTTGCCAAGAAACGAGCTACTTTTGCAGCTATATGAAGCACCTGAAAGCACCGGAAGAAAACTAAGTGAGCGGAACAATTTGTCTTTAAAACACACAGGCACTATGAAGAAAAACATTAATGACTTTGGGAGATCTATTGAGAAAATACTGGTGTTGGGAACAGTAGGGAAATTATTTATCAAGAAGCACTGAGAGTGGCTTGTGAGCTGAAGGCTTGTTTTGTCACAACGTGGCATGGGTACAATGCTTATACGTTGATTTTAATAGACATTGTATTCACCTGAAAAGGCTAAATATAGGCTCAATATTTTTTTAATCATTGTGAACAATACAACATAAAGAATACAAAAGTGGCTATGCTAATAAAACCTTATGGCAACATCAAACAGCAATTAATTACTAATCTAATGGCGGCTGTAAAAAAAAATTTCATCCTTCATCTTTTTCAGTGTCAACAAAAATAGTTATTTGCCTATGAGCATTCTACAACTTGAAATGACTCAGTTTATCTGATTAAAGTTCTGGTTACACGCCGCCTTTTGAATTTTGTCAGTTTTAAATGTTTTCTGCAGCCAAATGACGGCACAGATTACATTGCTCTTAAAACAAATTAACATAGTTGTGGTAATTTCAAAGGACCAGACTTCACAGGTAGCTGTGCAAAACGCAGTGGTTAGCGCAACTTGCGAAGCTAAGTGAAAAGACATTTTCTCTATCTCATTGCTTACTGAGAACATTCCCTTTTCTCAGCAGCACAGAACAGCCTCCTGTAAGCTAATTAGTGTAATGGACCCTGGAAATCCGAGAAAGATTTCTGAAGAGGACATTTCAAAGGGAGTTAGGAAGAATTGCATGAAGCATGCACAAAGGGATTTAGAAGATGGTCTGATGTGCGTAGGTTGCTATGGGAAAGAGTGTAGTGCAGAAGATGAAATTCCATAATTCTGAATTGCTTTAAAGTTCTGGACATTTTAACCTCATATAACAAAATATATGACATCCGTTAAAATAATCGTTGTGTTGTGACTTAAGTGATCATCTTAGGTATATTTTTTTTTCTTCTGGTTTAAGCCAAAATACAAGAAATTATGTATGGTACATATCACGGTAATTCGGTGTTAAGTATTAGTCAAACCGACACAGTAACAAGCTTTACACTGTACACCTCAGGGTGATTACTGGATGCCATGTGCTCTTCTGTGCAATTTGACTCATTGTGTAGCAGTTATAATTACGAGTCACTGAGGCATGATGTTATGGTATAAAATGAAAAAAATCCAGAGGGCAATGAGGACCAGGAACTTACTCTTTGTTTTATAAGTTCCTGAGCTTGTGAATATTCAGCAGACATGCTTAGGCATCAGTGTTTCACACCCCAGACAGAGTGACAAGACAGGTTCATGGATTCTCCTGCCAGACACAGTACAGAACAGCAGGCTTTCATTCAGCATCTCCTTCCTTCATTTTCTGCAGTATTTTGCCCTCAGCAATAGTCCATAATAACAGTGCTTTTCATATACACCACTCTTCTCTCAGCCAGGCCCTCCCAATAAAACATGACTCCCCTCGCTGCTCCACTGACCCCATGCCCATCACACTCATTCCCTCACATCGGTTTCACTCACTGCTTCAGCTTTTTACCAGCTCCCCCGCATACCAGGCCGTCCTGCTTTCTTGTGGTGTGACCTTTAAGACCAGCTTGGATTAGCAAAGGTTGTAAGACGGAGGCTCCCACCATGCCCTGCACGTGTTAGAGCAACAGCCCTGCGTGAGTTACGCTTCCCATCATTCACGTTGCACCTGCATCCTCTGCAGACCAGTCAGTGCTGGGATCCCAGGTAGTATTTCCACAGCTCCTGTGCTTAGACTTGGAAAATGTAGCATTTCCAGACTGTAAGATACCTATATGGTAAGACATTCCCTGTCACCTCTGCTCCTCTAAATTACTTCTTCAAAACCATACTTAAGATAATTACCATATTGCTAAACACGTGGTGGTTGTTGCTAACTGCAGACTTCTGATGCATAACTTTATGTCTGAAATAAATATAATTAAAAGCTTGCCCAAATATCTCCATATCCCCCCAACTTACAGTTGGAATTTTCATTGAATGGCTCAAATTAGTACAAAATAAGAGCAAAAGTCCTAAAGATAAACTCGACTGCTTCTGAGAGATTTCAAAGTTCTGCAGTCTTCGCTAATGCCATAGAAGTGAGATGACTTCTCTGATGCAATCTTCTCTTTGAACAGCCTCCTAAACAGCAGTGAAGCAGCAGTAGGCTTCGCATCATCGAAGGTCCTCAATTTTGTGGTTGTGGAGCCTACGGTGCACAGTCACTTACTAAAAAGACACACTACAGAAAAGGTCAGTAGCAGTAGTATTTATTTCAGTTGTGACATTCTGCAACAGAATGGAAATTGGATTTAAGACATCAAAGAAGTGGATCAGGTGTGACATGGATAATTAGCAAGAAAAATGTCTTCCCCCCTTAACGCTCAATGCAGCAGAACAATCCACTAGTGGCTGGACTGGCATTCCTGGGCTTTAATTATTACTGACTTGCCTCAATAAAGATATGTTCTATATTTGCCTTCTTTTTTTTTTTTTTTTTGAGCCCATAGAGCATACAATCCCATTTGAAAACATTTCCCTCTAACCAGGAGAACTAGAAATATTTTCATGCAGGCTCTGATTCTATCGCACTTTCTAGTTATCAGCAGGGGAGAGAGGGAAATTAAACCAAATATTTGGAAATTTATTGTGAATTAGAAGCTCCCATCAGGTAATACTCAATGGATGGATTCTGAAAACATGCTGCTATGAAAACACTGATTCCTGTTTCTGGGAGATAGGAATGAATCTTTAAAATAGAGTTCTGGAATCATATATTTAATTTTATTCCCATTAGAAAGACTAGATATAGGAAGATTTATTTTTTTTTTATGAGGATGGTGAAACACTGGAGCAATTGCCCAGAGAGGTGGTAGATGCCCCGTCCCTGGAAACATGCAAGGTCTGGTTGGAGAGGGCTCTGAGCAATCTGATATTGTTAAAGACATCCCTGCTCACTGCGGGGGGGTTGGACTAACTGACCTTTAAAGGCTCCTTCCAACTAAAAACATTCTATGATTCTACCAAAGGAATTTTTAAGAAGTGGATAGAAGTGGTTACCCAAGAATGCAAGGGCTGAAAAAAGAAAGAGGGAACGAAGTTGTTTCTAAAAAAACCCACAAGGAGTCTGGCTAATGTGCATCACCAGAGGGCAAGTTAACCTTAGATTATCCCTGATGTTACAGTAACCTAAGATCAGTCTTGTTTTTCCTATCACAAATCCTGGGGCAGAACTCGGTCTCACAATGGCCTATCTCAGGATGGGTCTCTCCGCAGAGCTCTGCACACTAGTGCCTGTCCAAGTAGCTTGCTTGCTTGAGCACCACAGGATCCACCACATTCTCACAAATGTAAAATTTGTACTCGCCGCACCGGGCAGTGTCTATGTTTGCACCTTGAAGCCACACACAATCTAGGAAAGGACTGAAGCTGGCTTGTTGAATCTGAAATCTGTGAAAAAAATAGCAGAGATATTCATCATCCCACGGAAAAAGTCCCAGATTGATATAATAATTCTTGACCACGCTACTCATTTAACCCACAATAGCGTGCAAGCTCTTTGATGTCGGTTTGCCTCGGTTGGTAAGTGAGCGATGGGCAACGTGTCTGCTGGCAGGGGGACAGGTGATTACTGAGCAGTGCCTGAAGATTGCTGCTTCTGGCTCATAACAAATACACCTGGACGTAGGCTGCTCCTATCTATGCAATAACTTACAGATCAGTAGAGAAAGCTGATCCATCCTCCCACAGCCACGACTCTTCAGTTCCATTGCGAGACAGCCCAATCCAGAAAGAGTAAGAACTGTACGACTGTGCTGATCGCATTACGAAGTCCTGCACAGAAATAAATGGAAAATGTGAATCGTGTCCCTGCTTCAGAAGTAATGGCCTATGATTGGGAAGCTGCTCATCCCTGTGCATAACAGACTTTGTTTTGCAAGTGAATCTGGGAAGTGTTTCCTACTCCTGGCAGTCAGTGCTGTTTTGGAGATAAGGAGCTGAGAGATAAGGAACTGCTGAGAGCTTTCAGTAATTTTCAACTAAAATGACAATTGAGATAACCCAAGACTGCACATTAGCTGGGTAATGGGTAGAGGACAATAATTTCCTTCCAACACCCTAGTTTGCACAAGTTAGGCAGGAAAAGGCCTTTGCATCCTTTCCTATCATTGTACACAGGAAGTTCAAAATACAGACAACACAGGTAAAATGTTCAAGACATCATCCCATTGCCATTTAAGGGTCTGGGTAGAAACTCCTTCACAACAAAAAGCTTTTCTGGCTGTTCTTTGCTTCATCTACAACTTAGGAGTCAGCAAAAGATCTGGATCCTTTTCTGTTCATGTGAGAGAAGAGGCCAAATGAGATGGTGAGATTTCAACCAAGACGGGTGAGATTTCTAGCTGTGGACAGCAGGAAGCTGAAGGCCTATCTTGAGATGATTGCTAAATAGTTTGCTCCAGCAAGACAACGAAAGAGCTGCGAAGAAGTCCTAGCTCAATTGTATTTGCCCTGAGGTGGGATGAGGATTTAGATGTATACCCAAATTGATGTGTCTCAGTTAACTCCCCTGAAGCGAGTAAAGATGCATCAGGGAAGGTGCGGCCAAAGTCCAGGTAGAGGGTCTCCAAAAGGGCATGGACATTTCTTGCCACTTGGTCCAGCATACCTATGCCATCGCATATTGCACCAGTGGAAGGATGGAGTGGCTGCTCAGGCCACAGTAAAATGCAGAGTGCATAATTAGAGAGAGAGAACAAAAAATAATCTTTACCAGCTCTTCCTTACTCTCTATCTTAAGAAGTCTGGACTCTAGAGCAGAACACTGAGCCTTGCTCTCTTGCCATGTTTTCCATTCCTTTGAAAAGTGGTAGCAGTTCTCCCCATACTGTAGCCAGTTCTCAGGACAAGGAATACATTTCTGTCCTTGAAACAGAAGAGCACCTGATCAGGTTTGTCAGTGATGACAGTCTCTAGTGGTCTAGTGGATCCCTACAAGATCACTAGAAAAGTGCACAGACTTTTCATAACAGTGGAGCAACAATTCCTCCTTCATTCTGCAGCTAAATTCATAACTTCATTGGAGACTTAATAAAACCACTTACCAGAAGACCAGAAAAAACACGTCTAAATTACAATCAGAGAAAGAAATAATAAAGATTTTTTTTAAATTTTTTTTTGAAGCTGGAAGGTGTAAAACTCAAATAGAGGAAATTTTGAAAAGTTGAGCCATGTTCACAGTACCATTGATCTAGGTGGACTTTCAGTCATACAGGTATTCTATTCATGTGAACTTACTTCTAACTTCTTCGTAACTTCAGTGTCAACTCTTCCCTACTGTATGTTTTACAACACAATTTATACTTCAGCTTTTCTGGTAGCGTATCATATTTGCACAATCATCAGGGAGTGATGGCCAGCCAAAGTGATAAATAATGAGCCTACTGCTGTTAAAGAAAATACCTTTCTGACAGCTGCACTTTGACTCTTTTCTGCCACATTTTTTGTTACCTGCCTGTTGGGACCCTGAGTAATACTGAAACCAGAAACAACTCAAAATGTTGAGTTTTTTCTTTCACTCCTGCAGCATTTCAGGAACCCCATTTCTAGTTGGAAACTGAAATAATCATAAGAATTAAAAAGACCTGGCAAATGAAATATTTTTGACATCTCTGGGAACTTGGTCCCAACTATAGGGTGAATCATGTTTGTTGCTCTCCAGCTCACATGACCGTTTTATACTGTAACAAACCAGTGCCAGCTGAAAATGCCACGACTTGAAGCTGGATGGCAACAGATAGCAAGTACAATGTACTTGATCTTACAAGTAGCTTCTGGTTTGTGCGAAATTCAAATGGAGACATTTACAAATTAATCATCTTTCCACTCTCTCACATGACATTATCTTCCTTCTGCTAGATGATAAACTATCATATTCAGCTCACCTGTCATTAAAGTTTCACACCACTACTTCACACCACAAAAAAAATGCCCTCATCATGGAATCTGTGAACTGGTAAAGTCAGTGATTATAATTCCATTTGGTAGAGAGCAGCAGTTTTTCCACTGCTGCATCCACTATTGCATAACAGAATGAAGCTGTCCGGAGGAGTCAAAGTATTCCGAGCAATTAAAGCCAGTGGCCATTTTCCATCAAAACTTTTATACTATAATTCACTGAAACAGACTGTGAGAGAGGGAATGGTAGCATCAATTAATTTTTTTATGAGAAACTTTTTTTTTAACCAAAAGTTTTTATCATTATGGTATTTTCTGAATTAAAGTGTTTATTTCAGGTTATAAACCAGCTTCATTACAAAAATTCAGTAAATATACTTTAAAAAGATTGATACTGAAAAAAATTGATCAAAACAGAAATGCAGCCTCTTGATTGACTCGGTTTAAACTGTTTTTTAAATGAAATAATTGAGGACAATTTTAGAGATTTTGGTTTTTCCTTCCAATGTGATTTACAGAAAAAAAAAATAAATCTGTGGCTACCATACCACAATGGAACCACCATCTTCTCACCACTAGGTACCTCTGGAGGTGACAAGCTGTTTTACAGTCTCTGTTAAGTTCAGATTCTGAGCCTGGAGGAGCTGCAGCTGCTGGTTGAGGCTTTCCATAATTGTCTTTTGCAGGGTGAAGTTTTCATCCCTTTCATGCATGAGGTGGCAGATCAGGATGACTTGGATCACAGTGAAACAAGAATGAAATTGTGGCATTAATATTAAAACTAAACTGATCAATGCAATCTGAATAAACTTAGCAAAGACACACGTACCTCTCCATGACTAAATATACTTCACCTACATACAGTTTGTGCACATCTATGAGCCAAATCCAATACACCCCAGTTTCAAAGACTGGGAAATCTCTGGAGTGGATAAGCTCTTCCAATAAGGGATGCTTTTTTACATCATTAATTTCCTATGCTAATCCTTTTCCTGAAATAATTTCATAGACTTTTACTCACTCATATTGAAATCCAAGCAACCCTTCTGTGATCATACTTACACTTGGCAGCCAAGACTCCTGCAGCTACCACTGAACTTAGGCAGAAGACTCCAAGTGCCACTGTAGCCAGTCGCCACCAGGAAGATGGACTGGGGGAATCTGAGACAGACAAAAAGAAGGAAAAGCAGCAAGAACAGGAATCTCCCATCTTTGTATCTGAAGCTCCTACATTGCACATGACAACATGACCCGTAGTGTGCCCAGTGAATTGCAGATCATTAGGTGGTATTACATTATTAAAACGGTCCAGTCGTTTGGCCATAGTCAGTCCTCCTCAGAGTTGGGAGCCGGGCTGTGAGTAAGCTATGGACCCTAGCTTACACAGAAGCTTTTAAGAGAAAATAAATTAGACAATTAAAGCTGAACAGCACAGAATTTCACATGTGGTGAAAGAACATCAAGGACGTATTTGTGCTTATAACATGGATGAAACTTTCACAGGCAGACAGGTATTGGCATATTTTTACTTTTGACTACCTAACCCGCCAAATCAGGAACGAATTCACATTTTCAGAAAATAATCTCAGAAACAGTCACCAATGAAAACCAAGCCTCTGCAAAATAATCTGCAATTATGGCATGCAGCCTCACACTTGGAAATGCAGACACCCATTCTTGCAATGTGGGCAAATGCAAACACCCATGTGAATTTACACAGTCCCAAAACACAGAGGAAAGGACTGCTTCCAATTCATGACCTCTGTGTTCTTTTACGAGACTCGAGTACAAAATTTCAGTGGGAATACTAATATTATGTTGAAGCCATCAGCAGAAATAACTGCCATACCAACCTGTGGTATTTCTACCTTTTATCCCCTGTGATCCCTACCTCTTTAATCAAAGAATTGAGAAGAATCCTACTAGATCACTGGAGATTTAACTTCAGCCTCAAGGACCCCGTGAAAAGCGAGAATGAGATTATCACCGGCTAGCCGATAAGCGGAAATTTCCTTCAGAAAAAGCTCTTTAATCTACTGAATCATCAAATTAATATCCAGACATTTAGTCAGGATGAAACATAGCATCCCTTTGTTTTGCTACTACCTCTCATACAGAGTGATTCTAAAGCACTAATGCATAGAATAAAGAATACAGATTTGGGATCAGTCACATTCTTCCCTTCTTTTGTGAATTTATGTATCAAAATTTTTATTTTTAGGTACAAAAAGGTGTTTTTCCATGTATTCCTTCCCTTGAGATAAAATATACTTTTTCCATAGCTTCTACTTCATTCAGTTAGTCAGATTTAAAAGAGTAAAACTGAAAGACTTTTACAAAGTCCCTTAGCCAGATGACTTCACTAACTTCCAACGTCTAACTGGAATATGTTTATTTTTGCTTAAGTGCATCCCACAACCTGAATTATTTCTCTCCTCTCAAATTGAAACAGTTTTTCCACATTCTCCACTCTTCCATTCTTTTTTCTCTCCTGCCTTTTTATTTCTCTCCTTCCATTTTCTGAGAAGATTTGAGTCTAAATGTCTCCCAGAAGCCAGGTGCTTCTTGGTATATGACACCCTCCTCCGAGCATCACATAAAAAATGTTCTCTAAGGTGAGAGTTTGCCCTGGAGAAAACTGCCCCCAACATCACCACTACCTTTTGCTCTGGTGGTTTGGAGCTTCTGGTCCTGGGACTTGTCCAGTGTCATGAACCTCAGGTCCGCGTATGTTACTTCTTCGGTTGTCATTTCTGGCCAGGTTACAGGAGAATTCAAGGATGTGGTTGATCCCAGAGGAGAAACAGGGATAAGGTTCTGGCTGGGATCGAATGAACGGTCAGTGTCATTGGGAGCCAAGAGTGATTCATACAAAAGTCGGAAGGATTTTTTGGCTCATACTGAAATACTTCATGACACAGTGAGACTGGGGGTTGTTTATAGGCAGCGGAGTCCCAGAATAGTATTCTAATCTCCTGTGAGTGCAAGAATGCCATGGGGCATGGAAATCTCACAGTCCTCAGTTCCTGGAACAGATGCATAATGTTACTCAGTTTGGGAGTACATCCCTTCTGTAGACAGAAAAAGAAGGAAGGGGAGAAGTGAAGAAGAAATTACATTAATTTCAGATTAAGTCAAAAAATTCCTTCAAGTTTTTCAGCAGCTGGGCGGGTTGTTTCCTGACTTTATTATACAGTCATTAATATTCAGTAAACTCAGCCAGAAGGGCTTCTCAAACATGTTTGTCCTGATGGAGTAGCACGTTGACTTATCACAGCCATTGCCCACTCCTAGGACACGAAGAAATGAATCTAGGTTTCCCAGCTGCAGTTCCAGGTATGTCTGCACGGTCAAATGGAATCAGTTGAAGAAATCTGCTGAGCTAATGGGGAGCCTAGGTAAAAAATTTATGTGCTGGAGCATGATGTTGTGCCCTTTGACTTGCTCTGGGCTGGAAGCAGTTTAGGTACGGTCACATGTGACAATCAGTGCCTTCTAGAAGAGCGATTAACAGAGCACAGCAGCACGACATTGTGCTAGGGCTGACACTGCATCCAAGAAAGGGTCACCTGACAGCTTCAGCACCTTCACCATGCTCTCTTGAACTTTCAGCACTAGCAATAAGATGGAGAAACTTACCTGGTCCTGCAGTTCCTGGTATTTCTAGGTCTGTCAACAAAAAGCCAGTTTTATTTCATATGACTCTCCTTCAGGCAGCCCAAGAACTGCTGTCCTCACCAGCTGTTAACCTGCGAACAAGGATGAACACCAGGCAGCACAGAATACCACCCCCCAGCACTACGTCTCACCAAGAGCTTTGCAACCACAGGCTGTCGGAGATCAAAACTCCCTTGGTACAGGGCAGAAGGTATTACCAGACTTTTATCTTACGGCAGAAAAATTCACCACAGTAATTTATACTTCAGTATCTGAGCAGACTCAGATTGACAAACGAATGTTAATTTCCACTGCTGCCTTACCCTGCCTCCAATCACCTGTTGCTTTTGAACCCTCTGTCACATTTCCTAGGAAGGGGTTGACAATCTTTATATCCTCAGTGGAAAGAGCATGAAATTTGGGAGGGAGGTGTTCTGCTTCTTTATGTGCAGTTTATTCAAAAATGACCTGGTTTTGTTTTACAAGCAATGCAGCCCTTTTGGATCATCATCATTCAGGATAAAATACATGAAAGCTTTGATAATGTCCTACTACACCTGCTAAACTGTATGGGGTCCTTGTGAGCCCCAAATGTCTTCCCATATTTGCCCATGGGGATATATTTGGTATGACTGATCAAGCTGGCTCTGGGGAATACTCTTTTGAAGACTAACAGGGAACAAGCAACAATTTCTCAACAACTTCTAAGAGCAGTACAACAGCATTTTTTTCATTTCATTGAGATGCTTTACTCCCAGTTAAGACCACGCTACCTAGGAAATAAAAGTTAGAATAGGCTTGAGATGTATCCCTTGATACAACCAGAACACAGAAGCAGAGAGGACAGGAGTATTTTCTGTCCATGCCACAATCTGCTTTCTCTGGCATCCAAGGATGGAAGTGTTCAAATCACACAGCTTATTACTATGGAATGCACCCTTGGATTTTTAACAATCACAAAGAACAGAAGAAAAAGTCAATGATGGGATATTTTTCTTTGGTTTAGTAGTTCTATTTAAGGTGCTAATCGCATCTGTAAAACCTTTTGAAAGGTGGCAAGGGGGAAATATGAAAGAGAAAGGTCACTTCAATAAAGCATAGAACAAATAAAACTAAAATATTGAGATAATTGAGGCAATATACCAGGTGAACGTGTAGAAATGTAAACCACTGTTGAATGACAGGCTAGCAGGGCCATAGGTGGATTACCAGGAGCACAGTATCAATAGCAATGCTGTAGAAACAGAAAAAGAGTGATCAATAAGTTTCAGCAAGAATGAATTATGATATGCTTTTGGAGGGGTCACTGTTTCATGTCACACTGCTGCTTTTTCTTCAGAGAAAACTTTTATCACTTTGGTATTTTTCTAGTTTCACTCTAGAATTTGAAATTCTCATGAGACTGAGTTTCAGTTAAAAATCAAGTGATAAGCTATTTAATTATTACAGTGGTAATAAACAAACCAAACCAAACCCCGAAGACCACTGGTAATTTGCACTTCTTTTCCACATTGAATCCCACTGATTTTAAAAGCCATACATACAAGAAAGGCTATTTTACAGGTCTTCCCTTCTAAAATTCCTACAATACACAAAATAATTTAAGGAGAAAGAGGCCAAAAGAATATTGGGCAATTCCTACATAAATACAAAGCAAATAGCTCGTGTTCTTATGTTTCTTATTTGTACAACAGGACTCAGAAACCTTATTTTAGCAGTATACTGGGATACATAAGTAGATGGATAGATGGATAGATAGATAGATAGATAGATAGATAGATAGATAGATAGATAGATAGATAGATAGACGGACAGATAGATAGATGACAGACTCATGTTAAGGCATGTTTACACTGCACCACTACCTTTGTAATTAGAGAATGGTAAATGGGTTTTAGCCTGCCTTGGAGAAATACATTATATTCCTGCATCCATTGGTTCTGCTCTGCAACTCTAATATGCATCACCCAGGCTAATGATTCACCAGTTTAATGTGAATGCATTGTAATTGCAACACGGTGCAACAAGTTCCTCTAGTTGCTATCCTGCCCTTAAAGCACAGTTAACGCTCCAGTACCACGTAGTTCCCAAACACAAATAGTAACACATTACTGCAGAGTATTTTTTCTATCTCAGCTATTCCAAAGCGAAAGAGAAGGTGAATAGTATCCCGGACAGGAGAATCAGCATCTCTCCCCTGTGTTGAAAAGTATTTGGGAGCGCTTGGCTGGACACGTAGGAAGTTCAGGAGCGGGACCTGTGAGCGAGCAGACTGTCAGCTGCAGGACTGACACAGCAGAAAGGTACCAGGTAAAAGGGATGGTGGCAGAGCCTTAAAATGGGAAATAAAAGAGGTGTTGCATATAGACACGTATATGTCTATGTATGTTGCATTCGTATACATATACACATACACATATACACAGAACTATATATACACAATGCTGTATGTAATTATTATATTGCAAACACTTTCACTTCAGCAGGAACATCTCTCTTGTAACATACGTTCCAGATATCGATCATGCGGCTACATCAATAGATTAGATCCACGGAGGTAGGACAATGTGAGTGCAGGGACAGAAAAGGTACTGGTGGAGGGAGAGCAAGCTGAACACCATTTAAACAGGTCAATAACATGACCTTCAAGCCATCCCCCTCAGGGCAGGGGCGGGGAGAGGAATAATTGGGAATGAACAAACTTAAGAGACCCTTTCCACTCACAGGAGGGAAGGGTCAGGTCTGCAGAGATCTCATGATGCCCTTCACTGACCTAGTTCACTATCTGAAGTAAGAACTTGTAGCCACCGCTTTTCTCCTGATCTAACTGGAAGGCTTTAGAGATCTCTTCAAAAGAGGGAGAGAAACAGGCCAAGAAAATAACAAAACGAGACAGGCAGAAACAAATAGGAATTGCCAGTGACGAAGTGGGAAAGCAAGAAAGCAAAAGCCTGAAGCACAGAGAAGGATAGACTCAGAGAAGGAGAGATAGAGGTAGGAACAGAAAAAAAGAGTTTGAATTCAACACATAAGGAATCTTCTCCTTCTCCTGGTCAGTGGACTGGTGAAGATGAACCGAACCTAGAAAGGACAAGAAGACACTGAGCAGCTTGAGACACCCAGAGGCCACAGAACCACCCTACAAGGATGCGTAGCCCAGTCATGATCTGCTTTGTTTTAGGGTGTCTCCTATGGGTAAGTCACAGCTCAGGTTCCTTTTTATGGGGGTCTCTGCTCAGTTATGGAGTTACATTGGAAAGACTTCTCCGATATTAGAAAGAACTAGACATACAAAAGGCAGAAACAAGAAGAGAAGCGTAATTCCTGCTATTCCAGAGATGGTAACATAGAGGTCAGGGTACCCAAGGAAAAGGAATGAGATAGGTAGGAATGCTGGAGGGATAGAGCAGAATTCAGGTCATTGTGGGTATAATATGAATATGGGTTCTTAATATTTGAGTATGGCAAAGGATTTACGTTTACAGCATGATATAGCTGATGGTGGGGAAAGGGAAATCTGTGATGAGGGTGAAGGTAAGTCGGGATCTATCCTGGGAACAGTGCTAAGTAGGATTTTAATGACTATGGGAAGTTAAGATACGAAAGCAATACAGTTGGTATCTCAATAACTTCAAATGTACAGCAGAATGTATGATGTAAACAATGAATGAGAGGAAACAGCAAGTCCTTACTGTAAGAGATTCAGACCGGTAATACGGCAGGTGACAGAGAGAGAATTTGCATATGACAAAGACTTAATTCACCTTAACTGGGTCTTCTTCTAGTTCCCCCAGGCTAGATGTGATGAAGGCTGTCTCAACACTGAACTGTGAGTATCTGTTGATCTTGAGCTCTTTTAAGAGGATAATGAAAGACAAAGGCAGTAGCAGACATCAGTGTTACAACATGGTGGCTGACATTTTCCAAAGAAGTTTAATTCCAAGTATCAAAAACTCACATAAAATTTCTGTTGCATTCAATGTGAAGCGTATTTATTATCTATTCAACTGTTCCTGCTACCTACTTGGATAACTGTAATGGTTAAAAGCTTTCTGGTGTAATTTTAATTGACTGAGATTATACATCTGGAATCGACCTTTCCTTAAGCAATGGTTTTAAATATAGTGCATTGGGGAGCATTCCCCTGATGATGTCATTTGTAAGAATTTGTAAGAATAACAGAAATCAAGACAAAACAAATGTGAAAAATTGCCTAGGAGGATTATTCTTTTACTAAAACAGAAGTCTTTAAAAATGCACAGGCAGATCTACTAACTGAAACTGAAAGAACATACAACACAGCATCCAGAATTTACCCCCAGGGCCAGAAAGAAATCAAAGAGAAAGTCGGGGGGGGGGGGCAAAGACAACAGGGTTGGGCAGACTAAATATTATGGAAAAAAATATATAGAAGGAGGGATGTTCAGAAATTATAACACGATGCAAATCACTAATGTTTGCAAACAGAATTGGATAGGCACAAATATCAGGGGAACAATAAAGACATAAAGCCAAAGAGAAGGCAAATTCACCTAACAGGGCGATTGCTGAGGTTGGACAACTATCTCCTCCAAGAAGCACAGTGAGTTTCTCATTATTGTGCCATTTAGAAGACGGAGTGTAACTGAGGAGCGTGAGGGAAGCTCGAAAAGGATACAGATGGGATCTTTCCATTCATTTGGCATTCTGCAGCTAACTATATGTCATACCCTCTTCTCCTCAGCTGTTCAGCTACGGAGTGGGACCGTTTGTGGTATATCTGGTAAGATGGCGTATATTTACTTTAAATATCCGCATCACTGGACAATTCCAGTAGCAAAGAATGAGATTAAATGTGACCCACTTAAGTGTAATGCCACCTCCACTTTCCCTTGGGACACGAATGCTCTACAGTAGCAAGGAAACACCTTAGCTATCACATCATCTTTAATAAATGTTGACTTGACAGACTCCTTTTTTATTCCACATGTTAATTTAGTCAGGTGAACAATATTAATAAACATTCATGGCACAATATGTCTTCTAAAAAGCATATTTTAAAAGTAATTTCAGTCTGATTCCTTAGTAATTTTCAACAGTATGAGATTAAACTGAAGAGCAGTTGTTGGGACACCTACCAGGCTGCATAATAAAGGCTGCCAGTAAATTGGGAGACACGATTTTCCCTCTCTGCTTGTCATTCATGAAGACACATCTAGAATATGTAGTCCAGTCTTAACCCAGTCTTGGTTTCCCAGTACAAGAGAGATGTTGACAAACTGGAGCAAGTCCACTGGAAAGCCAATAAAATGTTCAGGGCTCCAGAAAAGAGGCTGAAAGGACCAGTTTCGTACAGTCTGGAGGAAGCTAAGGGGGCAACCTAATTAGAGTTTTCCACTACCTGAAGTGGATCTAGGGAGAAGATAGAGCCAGTCTTCTCAGAGGTTCCCAGCAGAAGGACCTGAGCTGACTGGCCAAGCTGCATCCAGGGACATCCTGATTAGACAGAAAGAAAAAATGGGTCCCCCAGGGATAGTGCAGCACTGGAAACAGGTACACAGAGAGGATACAGGATCTCTGTCCCTGGAGACCGTCCGAACTCTGCTACACAAGGCTCCAAATGACCATGTCTAGCTTTGAGGTTAGTCCTACCTACTTCAAGCAGGAAGAGATCTTAAAAGCCCCCCTGCAAACAAAGTCCTTCTGTCCTAATTCTGTGTCCCCTCCCTTTCCAGGCTGGTGGTGGTGATTGGTGGGCTGCTGCTCCTGTGTGGCCTGGTTTCTGTCTGCATGAGATGCTGTTTTCATTGCCATCAGACGGGGGAGGAATCAAGTCCTCAGCCCTACGAAGTCACCGTCATTGCTTTTGATCATGACAGCACCCTCCAGAACACCATTACCTGTGAGTTGGCTTTGACAGAGACTCGGGACCTCAGCACAGCCTGATGTGAGGGGCTGCACTGCAAACAGCCCAGATTGCGGCACCTCAAGGCCGGCAGAGGGAAGCTGATGGCAGGATGCAGGGCAAGTGGCATCTCTACATAGTACAAATTAAGGCTCTCACCAGGCTTCATGTAGCAAACACAGCTAGACAGTGAATTAGCTGTGAGACATGTCTGGGTGGAATTAGGGCAGCTATGGGCCTCTGTAACATATGAGGAAGAATTCTGGGATGTTGCTGATGGGGTTTCACAGCTCCTCCTTTTAGGGAAGCATGAAGGGGCAGGAAAATGAAAACATTCAAGATGTGGGGTGAGAAAAGCCTGTGTGCTGCAGATATACTCCTCCTCCTCTAACCACATGGTGCTTTCAAGATGAGAAAAAAGGCTTTTGTCTCCTTCCTTCCAGCTCTCCATTCTGTGTTTGGGCCTGCTGCCAGGACAATATTAGCGGTGGCACACTCCCATAACGCTGCTCAAGGAACACCACCTCTCTCAACATCAGACACTCCTCCGGTCTATGAAGAAGCTTTGCACATGAGCAGATTCACAGTCGCCAAGACAGGGCAGAAAGTGTCAGACCTGGATGCAGTGCCGGAAGAAAAACTGCAGGCGTCTGCTCAGGGCAAGGATGCCCAACCAGCCCTCCCAGGACACTAATGCCCATTTTTACTGAATGGTAAATAATACAGAATAGTTACCTAGAGAGACTAATTCTTCTGAGAAGGGTTATGTGTATCAGATTAACCTCCTTAGACTAATAAGAAAGGGGAAAAAAAGACTAAAATAGTTTCAGATCCAGCATATTTTGACGGCTTCTTTTGACACCTAGAGATTATCTACAAATGACCTTTGCCATGTCGATTTATTACACAAAACACACATCACTAGTATCACACTTTGCACAAACAAACATGCAGCAAGATCAAGGTGGTGAGCCACTTTGCAGACTAGTGACCTGCAAGAAGATTGAAGATACTGGCTCATTCGGCTTGCCTCCAGCTCAAGTTTCCTGGGGATGGCAGAGAGATTTTCATAACAGGAAAAATAAAAACATGTGCGAAGGACTTGATATCCAATAATAACACCAACCTTCTGGAAAGTGCTATCCATTTATAGTAAATTGGAAAAAAATAAAAAGGACCTGTGTAAGAACACAGTCTGCATGTAAACGGAAGATGGCATTGGTGGTATGCACAGTATATGCCTTACAGAATATACAGAATGAAGACAGTCTGGTTGTGAGTAGGATATATAGCAGTTCTGAAATAGTAGTCACAAACTCTTATATTTGAATTAAAAAATATGGTGCATGTCCTAACAGATCAAGCAAGGACAATGCCCCTGAAACAAAGCTCAATCATATTTTAGTTGCATTCCTATTGTATCATTTATTAATTATTTGTATTGTTGCCAACAAAAGCAGAGCAAATTAAATAAGACCATTTAAAACATTTCAACCACTTCTCAGACGGAAATAATTTGTGAGTCTTTCCTTATCAATATGACTATGTTGAATCATCTAGAAATATTAATCAAACTGTTTGAATGAACAAAGGTAAGGATCATCTGTAAAATGATTTCTTGGACTAGATACTCGTGAGAAGGTGACTGCTGAATTACGTCAGTATTATCTCTACCCCAGGGTCAGCAACTGAAAACATTAAAGCAGAAGGACATCAAATATCAAGCGGTTAAGATGAATCAGTTGCATGTTTATGATAATGCTGACATGAATGCACAGGTAACATCTCATGTCTTTCTGAAGTGCCTGCATGGACCTTCCTACTGGATTACTGTCTCCATTTAAGGCTCACAGCAAGCCCCACAGAGCGGGATTCCTATCAGAAATCTCTCCCCCTCCCCCTTCCCTCCCAAGGGAGGATAAAAAGGGGAATGAGGAAGGAAGCGCCTCACACAAAATTGGAAGTTAAGACTATGAAAAAAATGTAATAGGAACAGAGATAAAACAGGGAAAATGAATATGAAGAGCAGAGGGATATACAAGCATATACAAAACCCGCTCTGGGGTGGTGATGAATTGTGCAGAGCACAGGGAGTCAGGCCTAGTGGCACTGAGGTGTGGTCCCAGCAGCAGCACAGCCCGAGTAAGAAAGAAAAGACAATGAAACCCGAACATCCTGTTCTTTTATAGAGTGTGGCAGGGAAGGGGAGGGAATACCAGCTGCCCTCTGACCCCTCAGGGTCCTACAGTTACCACCTGTCCATTCCCCCTCAATTTGTTAACTCTTAAACCGCAACAAGTGTCCAAATTCTCAGTGTCCTTAATGTGCTCACCTTCATTCCTGTGAAATACAAAAGATATGGTTAATTCGTAGATAAGAAGAACAAGGACAAGGTCCCCAAATATATTTAGGAACCTAGCTGCTGTTGAGATGACAACCTTGGAGGATTTTAGTTGGTAAGATAGCTTCAGAGATACCATAAAGCAGAACTGAGCAAATAAAATATCTTTGATGATGTCCCAGACCTTGCCCAGTCACAGGAATTTTGTATCTACAGGAATTTAACGAGAGCCTTGGTTTCCTATGTCACAAAGTTCTTCCTGAATAGCGTAGTCATTACCTAACTCTACCATTAATGACTGATAAACTGGAATGGAATAAACAGATATGTGACATATAAGGCTGTCTCTTCTGCTATACAGCACACTTAATAATAACTGCTTGTGGAACAGCTACCAGAGTGACCTATCTCATCAGCTGCTCTCTGAAGTCCAGTTCGGGCCTGGCTTCAACAAGCTACAGAACATTTCCTGGAAGGCTCTTGTTTACTTCACAGTAAAAGCCTGCAGCAAGCAGAGACATTTGGCTCTGCTGAATATGCGTCAGGCACTGCTGAAGCCCCGAAACTCCCTGGAAGCCTTCACTATCGTTTCCAGGGGAACATACCGTTCCTCCGCCGCCTCCACCCCTTTCCTCCCACTTCCAAGGCCGAGCTTTGCGGACATTTAACAGAAGATGGCGGACCTGCTCCACAGGGCAGCAATCTTGCCCGGCAAAACATGAATGCGCAGGTTTTAATAATCTGCAATAATATTTACACCGCATTTTTTTACTAGGGGAAGTTTTAAAATTCTTAGTTTTTCTTTCCTCTACTATCACCTCTGCTCTCCTTTCTCAGTTTCAAGGGGAAAAGTTACAGATTACTGGTATCTAGAGCTGGGCATGACCTGCTGATTGCAGTGTTTTTCCCTTAACAGAGCCAGTATTCTCTAACTCTTCTGTCCTTTCCTGCCTGCTCACATTTTTCTTTCCTTATCTCTCTCTTAGTTGTTGTGTGCTAGAGAAGGTACCCTCAAGCTTTTTTTTACTGGCAAAATGTTAAAAATATTTCAAGTGACTATAGTGATAGATAAAAATTCACTTGCTCAGGGTTTGCTTCCTACTAAACTGACTTCAAATAAGCACTCAGAGCCCACAGGATATGACAAAACACCAGATTAAAATGAACAGAAATATCGAAGCAGCCCTACATATGCTCTTTAACCACAGAAGGTTGTGTACAAAAGCAAAACCAGCTGTCAGTGACTGGAGACACTTCACTCCCCCCAAGGTCTGTTATGATTAAAAGACATTCTCTCCTCACAAACACAAAATGAGGACAGAGTCAGTAAAGATCACATGTACTTTGTGAAAAAGGAGGACCACATCACATAAAAACACATCGTTTACATATTTATAGAGCTGAACTACCTGGCACTGCAATTTGCTGTTATTCAGCCGTTTATTTTACTCCATTAGTAGTGGTTCCATCTCACTGTTGAACCTGGACACTGAATATACTTTGTGTGCTGTATTACACTGGACAGTAAGCACTTTGAAATCTTTTATGCTTTCAGACTGAAAATTAAACAAATATTATTAAAGAACTAATGCTTTCATGCAACTTTTAAACAAATATTCACATAGCAAGTGCTTTCGACATGCCTGAAAACAATAGGGACACGAATTGCTTCACAAATACAGAATAATATAAACTAAAAAAATAAATAAAAGTTTCTGTTAATCATTAAATAATTCTGTAATAGTTTGTTCAGCTGTTTGTGGTAAAGCAAGTGGTGTCAAAGCAGCTGTGCTGGAGTACCCAGTTTCTGAGCACTCCAATATCCTGCACAAGGGCAAGAATCCCATAAAAAAAATAAAATCTCTTTAGTTATGAATAATTAAGTGTCTGTATTCAAAGACTCCCATGCACTTTACAGACTTTAACCATGTTGTCAGGCTGTGTATACATCAGACTAGGCTTAGTATTCTGCCTGCAAATGGGGAAAACGAGGCACAAAGTACTGAAAATAACTATATCATAAACAAGTCATTGAAATTTGGCTCAGTTTCAGCTCAGCTGTTCACCCAACTGGACAAGTAGTCTCAAAGGACAAAAAGCAACCAGTTTCCACTGGATAGCTTTAGCCTGTACGTAATTTAGGATGGAGCCACATGAGGGGAACAAGAGTATGCTGACACCAGGTGCTGCAAAGTTCTCTACACCACCCTTAGGTTCCCCTAGAACATGTGGTACTGAACACTGGTCTTCAGAAACACCTCACTGGCCCCAGTGTTGTGTTGCTCCTTTGTTTTCACAGGACTGTAACAATGATATTCATCCAACAAAGGGACCTCAGATGTGTTATTCACATCTGGGGTTTTGTCCTTCACTGCTGCTTTCCACCATACAACAAGATATTTTCCTTGATCTACTCATAAGATCATTTGTATGCATTTATGCAACTTGAGCTGAGGTTGGGCCATGCAATCGGTTTGGGAGAGCTTTTTTTTTTCTGTGAAAAATAAGAAGCTGTAGAAAACAGAGCAGTGAGACAGCAGTTCAGCATAGACAATACAGAGCCATTTCCTAGAGGAAAGGAAAACTACACAATTAGCCCTTGTTTACTGGGAGTGACTGACTGTGTACTCACCCATGGCCAGCGTGCTCCTACTGGCTCTGAGGCTGCTATAGATCCAGTGTCAAGTGAAACTGGACAACTAGTCATGAGCTGGGCAGGAGAGACAGCGGGCAAGAACTCTGCCGTGGATGAACATCAAACAGAGCAAAATCATAAGCAACTTCAGCTATGCCCTCTCTGGTTTAATCACCATTCAGACTACAAAGTAAAAGTTTTCTGACAAGAGAGGCTTTGATATGCTGAATCCTCACCGAAGATTAAAAAAAAATAAAGTTAGCCTATGGAAGCACAAGTGGAGTAAGTACCCAAGGGGAGGTATTAAGAAAGAAATATGCAAGGGAGTCCAGAGTTATAGGTAGCTGAGCAGTAGCTCCAGGGGATTGCCAAGAGACATACACTTAGATGATATCTCCAAGAAACACAGGGCAAATAACAGATATTTTTATCCTCAATTCACAGAATTTTAGCCAGTTGTGTAGATATACCCAAGCTAGCTTCACTTCATAGCAGTGCATGGCAGAGCTCCTCGCAGTGATCCTAGAGCGCTATGTGGTACAGCACAGGCTGCAAACTCTGCCCCCAGATTCTGTGCAGCTATTTTTATCTTGTGCTTCTATGGCTACAGCACTGGGAACGCTTGGGTAATCCCTTTTAGAGTGAATTTCTGCCTATGTGAGCTGCAGGCACAGCAATACACGACACGCTCGGAGCTGTTCTGACACCCGAGGTGAAAAAAGAGCGCATCATGTTGACGCTCAGTGGAGGACCACTTTGTGCTGGCAGTCCAGGGTAGGGAAACCAGCCAATCCCATTTCCAGTTCCTCCCTCTAGCACGTGGACCCAGAATGTGTGGGTTGTCACATGCCCATGGGCTGACATTTTAATAAGAACTCTAAGTCAGATGATTAGCTGTTTGTCACTGCTTCTGCATGTATCACCTTCCTGCCTGCTGTTCTGCCAGTGACGTTATTGTTATTATTGAGCTAGAGGAGAGGGTTGGGAATTCAGTGCCTGATGGGGAGGAGGCAGGGAATGGGAGGAGCGAGGCGCTCAGCTGCTCATCAGGGCAGGAAGAGTTCAGTAAGGAGATTTATGATCCTCACGTGGGATTTGTTGGGGAAGGAGAATTCACCTAGCAATGCACTGATAGGCTGTGTCTTCGCAGCAGACCAGAGAAGCACCCTGAAATTCCTCTGCAATTTGTCAACAGAAGTTCAAACTTTATGCTAGCTCAGCTGCCTTGCGTACAGTGGTGGAGATGGAAACGGTGATTTACAGGGCAGAAGGAGTTTGAGATCAATCTGTTAAAACTGCCAGAATGTGTTGGTGGCCTAGATGAAACAGGCTAGAAAATTTCCACTCTTCTGTCCTTGAGTAAGAGGCGTATTCATCACTACAGAGCTTCAATACACTTTAGCAACTGCTATGCTGCAGGCAGGCAGGAAGCAAGAAGGCCAAACACGGGTATTACAGAACTGCACACTGCCTTGAAATCAGAATCTTCCTCGGGTCTAAACCCTGGGATTCCTTCAGTCTAGACTATGCACTATGGCACTGCACAAAAATAATGCCTTCTTTCTGACTCACCCTTCTGAGATCCTCTGACACTCTCTGCAGCCATGGGGAAATGCTAACATGTCCTAGGACAGACAGAAACAAGTTTATGGTGCTTCCTGTACAAACCTTACGCACATGAACCAGTGCAGGCTGGGACACATCAATCTATGCCATTGCCACTATGAGCTGCTCTATCCTTACGAGATCCGGCCACGGACTTAGTGGAGCTGACCACCGAGCTGTGCAGGAAGTCACACTGTACCACGCTCAGTAGCGAAAGATGAGATACTAAAGCACCTGCCAGAGTTCTCGGGGCCACGCTTCAGCCAGCCAAAAGTAGATGTCATGATTTAGGTTATAAAAATCCCACCCCAACATTCCTACTTATTGCTGTTGACCACAAAGGCATTTTAAAATGACAGGCTCAGCTGTACATGCCTACATGGTAAGTGTAGGTGAGATTTCTATCCCATGCCCATTTATACTCCTGTGCCAGGCAGGATTATCTGTGAGCTGCCACCATCTGAGCAAACCTGCAACTAAATAAATGTATTTCCTCCACATTTCTTCTACTTATGTTCAAGATGAGAGCTTTGTTTCCCATTCTAACCATGCTGTAGGAGCACAGCAGCAGCAAAATCAACGTCTTTTTCTACCTTTGCTCTTTCTGAGTCAACACACTGGCTTGAATGAAATATGGCAAACCTGGGTCTGCTCCCCTCTGCCACTGGTGTGGCCTTGGGGAGTCACCGTACACAGCCAGGACAGACCGCTACCACACTCAGCCCCTACTACTACCACCACCACTACTACACAAATAAAAGATCATCCTTGGCAATGTTCTGCTTCTCTGGATGAGGCGTGCAAGGAGACAAGTACTTGATACACTCCCATTCATTTTCCCTAGGGTAATAGCAATTAATTTTTGTGCTGATTTCAGCATGATAATCCATTCATTAATATCTTCTCTTTTGCTGGTCAGTAAACAATCCGGAGCCCAACAACTCCTGGAAAATAACAAAGATATTCCAAGTACATATCATCTGAGTAACCTGGCTAAAATTGGCTGGCTATTTTGTCTTGTTTGCAGAAAGTTCCCTTTAACTGTCATGTTGTTTGGAACATAAATCTGCTCTGGCACAGTACGGGACACACTTTTCCACCCCTTGTCGTTTAACCGAGGTGTTACAAACAGGGCAATAATCCAAATCCAAAGAGGGCGGTCACGAAAAGTACCATTTTTTCGGTCTTGCGTCTACACAGCCGCTCGAAGAACAGGTCAGCCGCCCGCCGCCGCTGCGCCTCTCAGGCTGGGGGGAGGAGCAGGGCGGCCATCCCGCAGTGCCGCCTGGATTACGGGCCTCCTCGGCTGTATTTATAACTCCTGAGTCACGGCTGGCGCGGGAGGGGCGGCGGCGGCGCTCAATCGGATGTTTAGTTTGCTGCCTTATTAAAAAAAAAACAAAACAAACACCAAAAAATTAATATACTAAATTAATTNACGCTGCGCTCGTCGGGGCGTGAAGGGGCTCGCTAAGTACCCGGCCGCAGCGGAGGGAGCCGCGGCAGCCCTCGGGAGGGAAGGTGACAGCTCGGCAGCATGAAGTTCCAGTACAAGGAAGATCACCCGTTCGAGTACAGGAAAAAAGAAGGGGAGAAAATCAGGAAGAAATACCCCGACAGAGTCCCCGTGAGTGTGGGGCGAGTGCTGCCGGTCCGGGCGGCCTGGCAGGCTCCCGCGCTCGGCCTCCTTCCTTTCCCTCGCCGGCTGTCGTTTGCGTCTTTCTCTGGGTTGGGTTTGGTTTGGTTTGTTGTTACTTTTTAACGCAAAAGAAACGACATTAGTCAAGACGATTGCGCTCTTGATGAGCTGATTCGAATTCCAGGCTTCTCTTTGGCCGTTCGTTATGTCGGAAGGTGTGCGCTTGCGGGTGGCAGCGGGGCACCGTGCCCTCTTCTCGGGCATCCGCAGTAACTCGGCAGCCAGAACGCTGCTGATTTTTTTATTTTTTTTTTTCTGGCAGCCTGCGTGCGTGGGGCTGGGGGGTGGGGAGGGAGCTTACCATTAGCTCTGGGAAAATGGAGGAGAACAATGAGCGGGTGATCGGGTTCTCTTGGTAGGAACCGAGGTCTGTCTACGTGTCATCCGATGCTTTCTCTTTGTTTTCGTTTGCCTGTCTCTTGGCCTGTCGTTTTTAGATACAATCTTGCGTTGTTCTTTTCATCAGGGAAAAATTATACCTCTCGGGCTTTGCCATCCTGTTTAATCATCCTCTGGAAAAAAAGCCTCCCTTGGAAAACAAGGTCATCTTCTAGCTAAACTTTGCTTCCTCATCTTTAGGTCCCTTTGGAGTGGTTGTGGAAAACTTACAGCTTTATAATTACTGCTAATAATTGGAAAAAAAATTAAATCACAAATTGAATTAATTGTGATTTTTTTTTTTTTTTATTTTTTTTTTGTCCCTTTTTAATAAAGGTTTTGCATGTGTTCTTTCTTTCCATCCCCGCTGGAGATGTCTGTCCTAGATTTACTGCCCAGCGGTACTGCATGCAGAGTAACTTAAGACTCCCCCCCTATAAGTCTAAGGACAAGAGGGAATAGTTACATTACATGTTTTCCCTGCAAGCTGACACAATATTTTATCTTGGAAGTGGCCCTTAGCTGGACTTGGAAAACGTTTTTGGAAGTCAGTATTTAGGTGCATTTGTTCTAGTTGGTTTTGGGATCCATGGCACAGCATAGCAGGTTGAGCATGCAGCGAGTCAGTTCTGTGGTTCACGGCGAGTCCCACAGAGGGTTCTATAGGTCGGGAGTGAGACAAGCTCTAAACTGAGGATTTAAGGTGGCAGATTGTACAGCAGATCATGATAGATGCGTCTGGAAGAGCTATGTGGGGAGCCCAGGACCAGACCCCATCTGACAAGAGGTAAAAGAGGTCCAGATTGGGGAGCATCAGCAAGAAAGAAATGGAGAAAGCCAGGACCAGAACAACAAGATGTGGTGTAGTTAAGGATAAATGAAAATAACGCATGGCGAGGTCCAGATGGGAATTGTCATCGGTAGCCTATTGTCCGAGCGGCACATGGAGCAAATGAACACCGCAGACGACTGTTCTTTACATCACTTCTGTCTCTGTCCTTCCCAACAGCAGGGTCCTTGAAGATGAGATCCATGTGACTGCCATACACTGCAGTGCCTTGATACATCTCAGCATTTTGCTGAGATTATACTGCTGGCCCAGTCCCACATTACCACAGTCACCACCCAGCAGCAACGGACATACAGATAATCTGTGCTTGCCCTTTATTCTTCATGGGTTGGTTTGTGTGTGTGAAGGGTTTAGTGCTTCGGAAGAGATACCTGTGTTGTCACGTAAGCTGACTACAGTTGATAGATTATTAGCAGGGAACCTCCATTCTTTTCCTGCCTCTTTGCAAGAGGGAGATCTCTTCTAAGCTCAGTGATGATCTGATTTAAATCTTTCCTAGGGGCTTAGAAGCCCCAACACTCACCTCTTCCTCATAGGCATGACTTCTTTTTCTTTATTGTCTAATGACCGGGCTACAAGCCGTCCTTTTGAGTCAGGGTGGTCCCATCAGTGCTACTAGCTAGCAGTTGTGCTTGTCAGAAGGTTTTGAAATTGAAGGCAAGATCTAAAGGTTTCTTTTCATTGCAGTTTATTGTGTTATGTATTGCCTTGTTGGTTGTGTGGGTAAAATACTGTGCAAAGTGCTGTTGGAGTTCAGCCTGCACCTGGTCAAAGCGATTGTGGAACTGTCCTTCCTTCATAGCGTTTACCAACTGCATCTTGTATGGAAATGCACATCCTACCGCAAACTGCCTGAAAGAGCTTGGATGCCTTGTACTAATTGAGGTGCTTGAAGTTCTCAAAGTAGCAGGGACAACCATGTTTCTGTTTTAAAACACAGAATTTGCAGGGGGCTTGGCTGTGTTGGCAGCATCCCAATGGAGCACAGGGAACAGATGTCCAAGCTAACGTCTCTCTAGTGTGACATGCTTTGCAGATACTCACTTGGATCTAGAAGGAATTGAGTTAGCATGGCACTTTGTCCAGGCTAAACACACCAAACTCATCATCATCACAACGTATTTCTCTGGCATAGTGTCTCACTGATGCCACAACACCATTTTGCTGCCGGAGAAGGCTTAGTCCACAGCAGTTCAGTCTTTTCTTTTACACAACAGATACAGTTGCTTTTTTGGGTTGCCGAAAAGCTATAGCATCGTGGAGCCCTTAGAAATTCGTACCACAATGTCTCAGATAGAATATATACAGTTATAGGGGTCTAATGGAGTTAGAAAATTGAGGAGGTTCAGAAAATCCAGCTTTGTGTTGAAATGGGTAAAATGGCTTCTACAGAACAGCAAGTCACATGGATTGAATCATGTCATGTATCTCTGACCTGTTCAAAAGTACGTATCACAAAAAAAGCAAGCAACCAAAACCTGCCTGCAGTCTTTTTCTCTGCACAAACCCAGTAGTTCCAAAGATTTCCAGGGCATTTCGTGGAAGGAGATCAGGTCGCTTTGGAATACTTCCTGATTCTGAGGTAAACGTTTTATCTAGCTCTGGTAACAAAGGTTGTCCCCGAACAGATCTCTTGGTCTGTTTGACCTTACAGCTGCTGAGCTTCCTATTTTCCTGTGTCTAAATGGCTTTAGAATGTAATGAGGATTAGTATTTTGTGTCAAAGGTCCCTGTGGGTCCAGTTGCCCAGGTGGTAGCCTGTTTTTTAATTAGTAGATATTTGTATGAATAATGAAATGTCGATAACTATATGAAGTAGGGAAAATAACCTTAAACTACAGAGTAGAAGACAACTACTGAAGAACTGAGGGTTAAAAAAAACCCGACACATTTCCCAACGAGCTGTTATTTCTCTTTAATTCTTCACTTGCTTCTAGAGCACTTGGTACTGGTAAATGTAGAAATTAGGATGTGTGACTGTTGGGAGTAGGGCTGATTTTGTGCTGGATGGTTTGGAACTGTAATTTACTTGTGATACTTCTTGTGTTAGCCTCCTGGCAGCTCCTTTGTACCAAATTAACCTGCATTGAGACCATCAAGGTGACCTGATTTTTTTTTTTTTATTTTTTTTTTTTATCTCGGCCATCGTAGTTTATTTTTATGTCTGTTCCAGTCTCCAGTTTTTACTCACTGCACTTACTGCTGCAGTACTAGGCTCCCAGCACAGCTATTGCCAGTGATTTTAAGTCTTCTTTTCACCTATCTGTGCTTTAATGTTCTGTATTTGTTACACATCAAAGTAAGTTTTAAAGGCCTGTCAGCATCAGCTGTCTCTAAGAGTAATATCTTTTTCCGCTGAGATTTTGAGGTCCGTTTCATTTTGTGATTCTCATGATCATCATGGATAACTTGCTTTCTCTCTCTAGGTAATTGTGGAAAAAGCACCCAAAGCCAGAGTACCCGACCTAGACAAAAGGAAGTATCTTGTGCCTTCTGACCTCACAGGTAACAAAGTCTACCTCCTTTTTTTCCTGGTTTTCAGTGAGAAGGTCTCAGAAATGCTTGGTACCCTGTGATCGGCACCAAGAAAATATATGCAGACTCAACGTCTTATCATTACCCCAGATTACTTGACCATCCTTGTTATATTTATGTACGGTACAGCCTCGGTTACAACATGCAGAATTCTCTGAGATCTTCTGAGGTATCCCACTGACTTAGCTAACATGCATGTGGCACAGCTGACTTCTAGCCATCCTGAAAATGACCGAGTTGTGTATCACAGGCGGTAGCATAATCATGAGTCAGTGATGACCTAACTGCAGAGCTGGCAGAGGCTGTATCCTTGTTGCAGGAAGAGTCAAGTTCTTGAAATAGTCCCATGGTTTCCCACTCCTGTGGTTGGAGTCATGGCTACAAAGTTCCTTTTTCGGAATGGTGGTGGCCATTTTGTGTGTGATTACATTTGTTTTCATTTGAGAATGTGCACCAGTTAAAGGAACAGCAATTTTTTTTCTTGTATATAATGAATCGTGAAATACTTTCTTGTAAAACATAGCTCAAGCAAATAGTAAGAAATTTGTTTTCAGGAATTTGTCTTCAGAAATGCGATGACCATTTACACCAAGGCGAAATTCTCTAAGGTGTCTTTGATCTATAGGATTTAAAGGTTAAGCTTTGTTAGAGGTCTTCCTACCATACCCCACAGGAGAGCATTTCATACCATAGGCAGTGGAGTGTGGATTTAGAAAGTATGTGGCCTGAGGCATGTACCTGAACTGACAGCCCTGAGTCGATTGGCTGAGAACGTGGTTACAATCAGAAAGGTACTGCTTTCTTTCTGCATTGTTCATTTTTCCTTACTTTTTATGCACAACGTGTGACTTCAACCACCAAAAGAAAACAACCATGGTTATTAGGGTAAAAAATACCCCAAAAAAAGACCCCCCCAAGACCCCAAAACCAACCAACCAAAAAACCCAAACCAAAACATTCTTTTTGCATCTAAAACATTCTCTTCTGTTCCTCTTCAGTTGGCCAATTCTACTTCTTAATCCGAAAGCGGATCCACCTGAGGCCAGAAGACGCCCTGTTCTTCTTTGTCAATAATACCATCCCTCCCACCAGTGCCACCATGGGCCAGCTGTATGAGGTAAGCCTGGCCCATCTCTTTGTCCTTTCGTTGCCGTGTCCAGGAGAATGCTTATCCTCACTGAAGGACAACTGAGCACTACTTAACTGGCCGTGGGTGCAGTTTGGTCACAGATGCCTGAACATAGACCCGCTTGTCCTGCGCTGTATCTCATCATCCGTTTAGGGAAGTTCCATCCTGTAGTTAATTACAAAAAGGAACCTGGAGAGCCTCATCGTTTTGACTGATTGTTTGCTAGTTGAAAGGGTTGTCATGTCAGATGGTGAGTAGTTCCTCCAGTAGTGATACTACTTTAACAAAGTATTGAAATATACCTCTTTATTATTATTTCAGAGGAAAGATTGTGTCTGGGGCAGGGGTTATGTGGGCAGCAGAACATACACATGAGCTCTTCTGTTTATAGGAAAGAGATTTCTTTTTAGTCAGTAAAAGAACGCAGCATCAATGGGCAGACAACTGTCTATAAATATGTTGTCAAGGAACACTTATTCTTTGTTCATAATTACTTTTTCCTTGCTTGTACTCTGTACATGAGGACCTTGCGGGACTCTGTGGACATTGCTGCCCAGCATTTCTACTGAGCAGTGTTGTTTGATTGACCTTAAAGGCATATCTGGTGCCCTTCAGAGGAATGTGCCTCAGTTATATAGGCATTATATCATGGCTGGCTTGCAGCCTGGATTGATTCCTCCTTGTTTTCTCCTTCTGCTGTGTTAGTGTGTTTTAATAGGAGACCTGGATCCAGTATGGTGCTCTGAGCCTTGTTTGGCCTGTCACTTTTTGACAGTAACTGGACAATTTGTATGTGTACTGGTGAAGATAGTATAAGATTAACAGAAGCAGGGAGTTTGCCAAATCTGTGCACGTAGGAGGTATGCCTGACTGTCCAGAGATGAGATCAAGACTCTGTTTCTGGCACTCTGCAGACTTTCTGTGTCAGTGCAATCACTTAACATCTCAGCCTTCCTGCCCGTACGTAAAACAGGACTAGAAATACAGTCAATTGTCACAGTGTTCTGAAAAACACCAAATATAACCATATTTACCAAGTACTGTAGTGTCTAGAGGTGATTTTTGACCTGTTAAGGCTTTCCAAGTCTCTCCTCTCAATCTTGAGGTCAGACCAGTGCTGAGATTCTGCTGCACAGCCTGCAGCAGTCTGAGCTGTTTCTGTTGCACGTTGTGGCTCTTCAAGTAAATTCCCTGTATCCAGAAACGTGAGGTGCCTAGATTTAGAAGTAGAGCTGTGGTCAGAGAGAGGGAGTTGCTATGTGCTCTCTTTGGTCTGAGGGTGTAAATGAAGTCTTCAGCGGAGAGGGGCAGAACCAGCAAAAGGGCTTTTTCACATGCCTTGAGTTGCAAGGCTTTGGTGTGTTACTTTCTTCCTTTCTCCCCTTGCAGGATAACCACGAGGAAGACTATTTTCTCTATGTGGCCTACAGTGATGAGAGCGTCTATGGCAAGTGAGCGGCAGCCCCTCAGGCATGCAGGCGAGATGGACTGTTAGAATGGATTTGTGGGGGGAGTGTTGGAGAAGAGGAGGGAGGATACCTGAAAAAGGGGGAAAGAGAACTGGAAGTGAACCACGTGCACAATGTCATCACCTTCCATGCATTAATTATAACCATTGTTTTTTAAATCAAGGGGAGAGAGGGGGACAGTGTATAAAATGGTGAACTTCTGCGCTGAGAGGTGGGGAGATTCCACTGTTAATAGTTCTTCTTTGCCACAGCTGGAAGTAATCAGCCAGTACTGGAGGCTACTAGACAAGGCAGTGTGGTGGAGTTCCAGGAGAGTGCTTGGGCAGGATGGCCATTTTTATGTAACACTTTCATTGGATGAAGAAGGCACGCCATGTATTATACACTGACCTTGTCACGCCTTGCCCGTGGCACAGGCTGCACTCCTGTGAGCGTTCAGTGAGCTGGGAAATACTTCATTCTGACTGTCACGCAAGGCTGCCCTGTGCTAACAGTCCTCACTCCAACTGCTACCTGTGAAGCCGTTCCGAGAGTATCGCGTTTTCCATCACTTCCATCAGTATTAGAAGGGCTAACTCTGAGGGCTGGGAACTCCTCAGCTGTAAGATGTGAAGGTTGGAGAAAAGAAGGAAGGACTTTTTTCCTTTGTTGCTTTAATTGCAAGTGCAGGATAGAAGAATTGGAGACAACCCATTCATTCTTTTAAGTGAAGCCAACTGATAAATTTGTAAGCACAGGTCTAGAAAGGACCTCAAGAGAATCACTAGCCCACTCCACCTTTGAGACAGGACTGAGCATACCAAACACGTCCACCGTGGCTGCTCAGCGGACTTGTTCTTGGTGAACTTGACTGAGGCAGATGCTGCAGGCTGCTGAGATTGTCTGTTCAGTTCCTAGCTGCCCTACAAGAGAGCTTTTCCCGCTACCTAACTTTAGTGTCCCTGGCTGTGTATTAAGGCAACTAACTAATGGTCTTGTTACTGATGAACACAAAATTATTTATCGGTGTTGTCCTTGTACTAATCTTCTGCAGATTTGAAGATGGCAGAAGTCCTCTGAGTTTAGCCTTCCCTTCCACATCTCATCCCTGTACAGCCCTTGCACCACATGCACAAGTGGAAGAAATCAGTTGCTCCCATGTGTGTTTTGCTGGCTTTTTGTGATTGGACAACAGTACCACTCTTGGCCACAAGAGAGGTGCTTTTAGACTTAAATGAGAAGGGAATAGATTCTCTGTAGTTGTTTGATTTTTATTTTTTTTTTTTAATTATTTTAAGCCAGTATTATTCTTAGATGCCAGATTGATGCTGTCCTGTGCAAGCCTTATGCTGTCATGCCAAAGCAGTTTCTTCCCAGTGGCACAAACAGCAAATTTTCTCATAACTGTCGTAACTCTGATGAAGGGATGGGGTTTGGGGAGCGAGCTGACTTTCAGGAAAATTCTTAGACTTTATCTAAAAATCAGAGATCTGGACCTGAATTACTGTAAACATTCCTACATTTGAGAGAAGGACCAAGAGGGAGGAAGAGACAAGAAGGATGAAGAAGACAGGCAGATTCCGAAATAGATTGGAGGTGTTTGCTCCTTAGGAATGAGAAATCAAGCTGGGTGCTCCCCTCACTACTGAAGACAGGAAAACAGGTTTCAGCCTTCTCTGACAGTTATTCCACAGAGGTACGAGAGGCAAAAGAGCAGACTGGGAGTGTGAAGTGGGAGTCACTGTCCGAACTCTGTGAAGGTCAGGGAAAGCAGTGTAGTTGGGCAGGAGGTACCCATTTGGTATGGGAAGTAGCAGAAGGATGAGAGAAGGAAGGGACCACAAAGAATGTAGACAGAGGAATCATAACGGGGAAACAGAAAAGTGAGGGAACAAAGGATGAAGTGAGTGGATTAGTATCCCGAGTTTTTCATCCTGGCCTTCAGGTTTGCTATTCCATCTGGAATAAATACGTTTGGATGAGTTATACCTACTGCCAACTTGGGTAACTTCGGTTTCTGCTCAGCCCTCTCTTTTTGGCCCACTCTCCTCCAGTTACCAGGCTCTTCTCACATCCCTTGGGTGCAAATCTGCGTCAGTCACTTGTTTCAGGAAGCTCTGAATGTTGTGAAGCAGAGAACAGACCCGGGAGACTTTCTATGGTAAAGGCCGAGATGCAGGCAGATGGGGTGCACCTCTTTGCTGCTGTCCCGCTTGCTCACACGCGTGCTGCCAAGCACGTGGTTGTGCGTTGTCTCAAACGAGCCTGTGCTTAGGCACGATCAGGAGAGAAAGAGTTAACATCTGGGTTGCTTGGTTTTGTGTTCAGACCTCCCCTCCCACTTCTGGGTTTATAAGTGACATGTGTGGGACTAATCTCAACCGTTTGTTACGTGTAGAGTTTACAGTTTAATTTAGTTATTTTAGGTTCTTTTAACTGGATTGTGTCATTTACTTCTGTTTTTGCTCTAGTCCGGTATTGTGCAAGGTAATGATGGTGATTCTTTTTTGTGTTGGTTAGCTGCAGGTTCTTGTAAAGTTCATACTACTTGAGCTAAATCAACCAATCAATAAACATGCATTTGAAAATCACAGGCGTGGTCCAAAATGGATGACTAGCATTTCTTTCTGATGTGGGCTTGAAAATAAAGGGACAGATTTGCCAGAACTTCTTCCTGCTGCTTTTTCTCAGGACCCCAGACTTGCTCTGTCCTTTCTAGCAGGACAAGTCACTTCTCTCCTTTGTTTGGTTATATTGTCACACACACACACACCTGTCTGTGTCTTACTGTGCCACCAATGTGAACTTTCATTAGACCTGGATGACAAGAGAGGGTCTTAGGAATCATCCTGGATGCACTGAGGCATTCTTTGCTGTTTTAAGGCACTAAACAGTCCTAGCCAGCTTATGGGGCCCTAAGAGCACCGCTAGCCCTGACTATCCTTTCCAGACCCCCAGCGTCACCTGTCACCCTGCCCATGGCCCAGGACCCCATCTCAGCCCCCCCCAGCACTTTCAGCTCCTGTCCCAGTGATGCTGCAGCAGGGCTGGTGTCCAGCTCCCCACAGCCCTGCCCTGCCTAGCCATGAGCCCCACCGAGCCAGGCCCGCAGGACCCAGCCTCATCCTGTCCCCATCCCCACAGCCACGCCATCTCTGGACCTACTTCTCACCTTGGCCTGCAGATGGGATTCTCATTTTGGCCTGCCTCATCACTATGATTACCCCTATGTTTGAGGCTTATGCCTGGGTGTGGCCACCGTCCCTGGTCCTGCCCCACTCCCTCTGTTGGGGGCAGTGGAATGGGCCCTGTGGTGTCCTGCCAGACATGTCCCTCAGGGAGCTTCTAGCCCTCACTGTATTGTGACAGCTCATGCTGAGGTGGGACTCCCGGCAGTTGGCAGAGGGTGTGGGGGAGGGCCTGAGGGACCCTCTGAAGATAGGAAAAGCAGAAATAAGGAAGTCTAGGACTCCTTGTAAAGTAAACGTGCAGTAGCAGCAGATCTAGGCTGCTTTTCCTTGTGGTTATTTGTGTGCCGAGTCCTGCAGGGAGCTGGCAAGACCAGCAGATGCCATTTGCTCAGCACCATAACTCCGCATCGGGCACCGGCAGCACATAAGGAGGATAAGGATGCGTGCTGGCACCTGGAGAAGGGGCGGGAGACACACTGCTGCTTCCATCTCCTCCTTCCTTCTTGCCACCTGCAGTTTGTGCAGGTGCCACTGGCCGGAGCGGCAGAAATGGGCCATGCCGACACTGCGGAGTGACGGTCAGCTCTCACCCTGCTGTGCACTGAGTGAGGAAGTTGCCTGGAGTGTTGAAGTCAAGAATTACACACCAAAATTCACAGGAATAAATCTTGGTAGGACTAATAGAATCTTCTCCTCCCTACTTCATCCAGGGTGGAGCCACCATGAAAGCATCTCTTGCTAGTGCTGAGGGAGCAGCAGTAATTCATCCTGCACCACGTAAACTCAGAGCCTACCTATAGCAGCAATTTCTGTGATCCTATCCACCATCATGACTAAAACAAGCTCCCCCTGTATGGCAGAAGAGTGCTGTAACTTCAGCTGGTTGGGCAGAGATCAGCTGAAAACTTACACAATCATCTGAAATAATTTGAATTTCAGCTTCAAAAATAGTGCACATTTTGCTGTCTGGGTTGTGGCATGGTGTGCTGGCTCAAGTAGAAAACCACCGTGGATTATGCCTAAGCCGGCCTCTCACCCCTTTCCTAGGAAAGTGGTGCATCAGTGGTGTTTGTCTGCCGTGCTGGTTTACGTGTTTGTGTCAGTGCCGCCGGTGAGAGAAACGGGAAGGGGGTACATTTGCTGACTGTGATTTGACTGACCCATATGTGAACTAGCCTGTGCTCCAAGGCTGTCACCTTTATTCTGTGGGTTATGGAAATGGGATTGGAGCAAGGCCTGGGGAAAACGAGGGGCTCAGCTGGTTAAGAGAGGTTGAGTAATTAATGCTCTGCCTTGGTCATTAGCACTGCACCTGGGATCTTCTCTCCAGTCTTTCTGATGCTGGCTTTGGAAGAAAACATTCTCTGGAACAGAGACTACCGAAGAAAAGAGATGGCCTGAGGCATTAGGGCCTGAAAACATCACTGGGAAGGATATCTGAGCTAAAATAAAAAGTCTAAATTATACTAAAGACCGATATTTTCATTTCCATAAAGCAGTCATGTCTGAGGTGAAAGAAACACTGATTAAAACAGAAATAAGACTACCAGAGAGGGTGAAACTCCAGCTTATTCCTGTCCCTTAAGCTCAGATAAACACTCCCTCAGGATAAACCATGGAGTGTGACCAGAGAGCTCGTTGCTGGCGGGGCACTTGCAGAACTGACCCAAGCAGAGCCCAGCTGACCGTGAACAGCAGCTGCCCCAGCTTGCACTGCCCATCTTTAGGAAGGTGCTGCAAGTCCCGTGGTGTTTGCGTTCCTCAAAACACGAAGGTGTCCAAAGCACAGCTCATGCCTAGATACATATATATAAATGACAGAAATTAGTTAATACTCTCTTGAAAAAGCTGGATCTTGCAGCACCTTTCTGTAAAGTAAGGGTATGATTCTCCCTGATTTTGCACTCTGGCCAACGTCATCTATATGTTGTGCTATTCTTTGGGAATTAGAAGATTGTTAATAAATGCTATAAATAGCAATAAATAGAAGCAACGGGAGAACATAAAGATCCTCATTTTCAAGTGAGAGCATTGCTACAGCTGCATTGAGGTTGAATGTACTGGGTTATTGGCTGAAGAAAAATCTAATCTGATTCATTTTCTGTCCACCTTCTCCCCCCTGCCCCCAGAGAGTTTAGAGTCTAGAGTATTTGTCAGAGCTCAAGACCCTGTTTTGCTTTTTGCCACAATCCTCTCTGACCATCTGAGCAGTCCATTGCAGTGTCCACACACTACTTAGGAACCTGGAGAGCTTTCAGGAGGTAGCAGTCCTGCTGCCTTTAGCAAGACATTCTCCTAGCCCTTAGTGTACCTTATCATCCTTGAGCCAATTCTTATAAACTTTGCAGTCCGCATTCCTCCTTAACTTTGCTCGCCTGCTACTTGACCCCTTTGGAATAGTCTTCCACGTAGCAGCATGCCTTTAGGTCAGTGAATGTAAACCCCTAGTGTTTGCGGAAGATGTAACTTTTTGCTGTGTACTGGGGCAAAAGCATCTCTCTTCAGAGAGATTTGCANATTGGTTATTAGGAAAAACTTCTCCACTGAAAGGGTGGTGAAGCATCGGAATGGGTTGCCGAGGGAGGTGGTGGAGTCGCCATCCTTGGTCGTGTTTAAAAAATATCTGGATGTGGCGCTTCAGGAGATGCTTTAGTGTTAGGCGGTGTACGGCTTTAGGTTGGACTTGATCTTAAGGTCCTTTCCAACCTTTATGATTCTATGATTCCAATGTTGCCAGCACATGCCTCATGTACATGGTGAGTCTCACAACTGCCACCTACAGCCTGTTTCCTTCCTGTTGGAAATCTGGCTTTGCTCTCCCAGCGAGCAAAGCGTTCAGTTCTTCTGTCAGTACTCAGCACTATGGATGCTGTTTCCTAGGGACTGATGGAGCTTGTGTAGAAGCACAGGGGGTCTGCAAGAGGATGCCATCTGCCTGAGGAATTTGAGTGTCTCCTAATGTGTCAGGAACATCAGGAGTTGATGGTATATATCCTTGTCCAACCACAGAGTCCACCTCCCTTCTTCAGCTTGTAGCTGAGACTGGCTCTTCCTCTTCCGGTATCTTATTATTCCTCCAGTAACACCTGCCCCTTTTCCTTACCCTTTGATGTCATTGCCTGCTCAGCCACCTTTTCTCTCACAGGAGAGGACAGAAGGCTGAGGTGTACTCTCATGCAGCAGCACCTCCTACCTCCATTACCTGGATTTGAAGACACTTTGCTGCCATACACACAGTGATCAGGGCTGAAAATGCCTCACATCAAGTAGGCAAAGTCATTGCATACGATTCCCACAACAAATACGCATCTGTGAACACACCGCCTTGACCACACACACAAAAGTGTAGGCCGTTTTGTACACCTTATGCTAGAAATACCACACCATGCTCACCCCAGACACACTTGTACACACACCCCCACCTTTTCCAGTGTGCCTCACACCACATTACATCTTCATATGCTACACTGGCCACATCATGAATATTACCATGTCAAAACTCACTCTGTGTCTTCAGTTGTACCCCATGCAACGGTGGATTTGCACGCATTCCCACGATGTGCGGTCAAAATCCATGCGCTTCCTATACGTATCAGTCTGACAGCGTTCACCTGAAGCACACGTTAAGCAGAAGGGGTGTAAGGGGGAGAGTGATACACACTGTGCACTTCCAGTTCAACTCTCACACAGATAGCAAGTTTGGAAAACGGTGCAGAAAGGAAAGGAAAGGAAAAGCAAAAAGCATGCACACGCTGCACGTAGTGCTTTACAGTCCTGAAGTAGGGCCACTCTGGCACGTGTAGTGTATGGAGGCAATCAAGAAAGAAATACAGCAAAATAGAGGTCTGTACATACTAGCTGTCATCCAGTCCTTGGGATGACGGGCAAACATACACTGTGGGCTCACATGTATTCAGCACAAATGAAGCCAACAGCCATGTGCCCAAAATGGCCACTGCGAAGTGGAAGTCAACAGGGAAACACAGGATGGAAAAAATGCACAGGGTAATACACAGTCATGGGCTTCGAGTGGTTACAGACATTTTACAAGGGCAAAACTAGGAGTGAAAAATGGAATCTGGAGTGCTCAGAAAGGGTACTGCAGCCTATAGCCGCTAAACTGCCTCTTACAAAGGATGCCAAGAAAGCATCAGGTCATAAGAAACCCTGGAGGAAAGGAACTCACTACCTAGAACCGTATTTCAGAGGTGAAGAAACAGTGGTCGCTCTTCCTCTGTCCTTTGCAACTGAAGGTAAAACTCAAGAGTCTGGAAAAGTAGAACCCTTCTGACTATGACTGGATTGCTTTGGGAGAACAGGAGGGAGGCAAGACTGGAGTATTGACAGTTTGTGGAGTGCAGCTGGAGGTAGTAGCCTGTTGGAGCAAGGTATGGGAGAAGAGTAAGAACAGACTAGCGAAAGCAGGCTATGACTGAACCTGGCAGAATTGTGTGGGAAGCCCAGCACTGGAATAACACAAGGACTCCAAGGCAGGAGTGAAAAGATGCAGACAACATAAACTAATGGCAAAGGTAGTGCAGAAAAAGCTCGTCCTAGATTAGGTGGCTGCACCAGGTGCCCGTGCATTCAGCTTGCTGTCACTAACAGCAGAACTGCAGCTGCATATAGGACTCACTGGTGAAGCTGGGTCTCTGGTGAAGCTGTGGTTACTTGCCTATGTATCTCTCTACTTAGTCCTTTTGTGCATACTCATTACAAGTAGCCATCCGAGCTCTCTGTGACCATTGCACTACCCTAGTGCTATCAATTAACCATTTTGACCCTGGGTGGGCAGTTGTACAGAACATCCTACGTGCCTTTGCCTGACATCACAGGGGAAATTTATGACAAGATAAGAGAATGAAGAGTTCTCACAGGAATGGTCCTTCTTCTTCTTAATAGGTATTCTGAGACCAAGAGCCAAATAAGGATATAATTAAAGGCGTGGTATCACCACGCAGATAGGAAGGGCAATAGAATCAAATATTTAGGAGAGAACAACGAGAAGACAATGGACAAAATAAGGCTTTTAGAATGAGAGCCAAGAAAGGCAGGAGTCAAGTTGCAAAGCACTATGAAAGAATGTTTAGAAAAATGAAGAAGGTGCTAATACAGATTAGAATCTGAAATAAGTATTTTTCAATTTTACTGTGGTCGCTTGTTGGAGTTTTTCAGGTCTGTGTTGGGTTTGTGTCTGGAGGGGTTTTAGTAGACATAGAATCATAGATTCATGGAATGGTAGGGGTAAGAAAGGGCTTCTGGAGATCATCAAGTCCAACCCCCCCCTGCTAGAGCAGGATCACCTAGGGCAGGCCATTTGGGAACATACGCAGGTGGGTATTGAAAATTTCTAGAGGAGACTCCACAAGCTCTCTGGGCAGCCAGTTCCAGTGCTCTGTCACCTTCACAGTAAAGAAGTTTTTCCTCAAGTTGAGGTGGAACTTCCTGTGTTCCAGTTTGTGCCCCTTGCCCCTTGTCCTGTCACCGGATACCACTGAGAAGAGACTGGCCCCTTCTACTTGACCCTTCAGATATTTGTAAACATTAATAAGATTCCCTCTCAGTCTTCTCTTCTTCACACTAAACAGTCCCAAGTCTCTCAGTTTTTCCTCATAAGAGAGATGTTCCAGTCCCATAATCATCTCAGTAGCCCTCTGTTGGACTCTTCAGTATTTCCCTGTCCCTCTTGAACTGGGTAGACCAGAACTGGACACAATACTCCAGATGTGGTCTCACTAGGGCAGAGTAGAGAGGGGGGGAGAACCTCCCTCAACCGGCTGGACACGCTCTTCTTAATGCACCCCAGGATGCCATTGGCCTTCTGGGCCACAATGGCCCACTGCTATCCCATGGATAACTTATTGTCCACCAGCACTCCCAGGTCCTTCTCAGCAGAGCTGCTCTCCAGCAGGTCAGCCCCTGACCTGCACTGCTGCAGGGGGTTATTCCTCCCCAGGTGTAGGACTCTACACTTGTCCTTCTTGAACTTCTTTCGGTTCCCCTTTGCCCAGCTCTCCAGGCTGTCCAGATCTCACTGAATGGCAGCACAGCCTTCCAAAGTATCAGCCAATCCTCCCAGTTTCGTATCATCAGCAGACTTGCTGAGAGTACACTCTATCTCTTCATCCAGGTCACTGATGAAGATGTTGAATAAGACTGGACCCAGTACTGATCCCTGGGGAACACCACTAGCTACAGGTCTCCAGCTGGACTCTATGCCACTGATCATGACCCTCTGAGCTATATAGTTTAGCCAGTTCTCAACCCACCTCATGGTCCCCTCTTCTAACCTATACTTTCTGACCTTACACATGAGGATTTTATGGGAGACAGTGCCAAAAGCCTTGCTGAAGTCAAGACAGACATCTACTGCTCTCCCTGTATCTACCCATTCAGTCACTCCATCATGGAAGACTCAGATTAGTCAAACATGACTTTCCTTTGGTAAATCCATGCTGGCTACTCCTGATAACCTTCTTTCCTTCCATGTGTTTAGAGATGACTTCCAGAATGAGCTGTTCCATCACCTTTCCAGGGATGGAGGTGAGACTGACTGGCCTGTAATTTCCTGGGTCTTCCTTCTTGCTGTTTTTGAAGACTGGAGTGACATTGGCTTTCCTCCAGTCCTCAAGCATCTCTCCCATCCTCCAGATTGACAGCAACCCCTATTCTCTGCCCCCCTGCACAGCTCTGGGGGAGGAGGTAGAGACTTGGGTGCAGAAGTGAGCCTGGGAAGAAGAAAGGGGTGGGAGGAAGGTGTTTTAAGATCCGGTTGTGTTTATCACTGTCCTGCTCTTGATTCAATTGGTAAATTGGTGGTGGTTTTGTTGTTTAAATTAAATTGATTTTGTTTCTCCAAGATGAGTCTGGTTTTTGCCAGTGACCATAATTGTTGAATGAGCCCTCCCTGTTCGTTTTGTCGATCGTCATGCCTTTGGTGTATTTTCTCCTCCTCATCCCACTGGAGGCAGGTAGGAGTGAGCAAGCGACTGCATGGTGTTTTCATGCTGGCTGGGTGTGCTTAAACCACAACAAGGGCTCACTCAGAGTTCATTTGTTCCAAGGAGCATGCAATAGGAAACGAGCAGTGACAGGTCTTACCACATTTCATTAGTCTGTGTTTTATTACTTCACACCTACATAACACATTCTATAGGACAGTCTCAGTCCTTTCAGAAATACTGACCTATTCAGCATCATGGCAGCCCAGTGGGCTGCTTTCTATTGTCTCCATCCTGCTGCTGAGGAAGTTGAGGCACAGAGCTGTAGACTGGTTTGCCTCAAGGCCCTACAACAAATTAGCATCAGAGTTAGAAAAAAAAAAGCCTCGTCCTCATGATCTCTACTACATCTAATAAGTCATTATACAGTAATATTTGAAGTGTGGATTCTGTATATTTACGTGCTCTTTCATTAATGAAAGAAACAGTTTGTCTTTGGGAACACAGCACTGAACCTTTTAACGTTCTTCCATTTGCGGGCTGGAAGAGCTCTGATGTTTTTGCCAGAACCAGCAACAAGAAGGTAGCTCTTACTCTTGACGTGCTGCCAAGAAAACACTACTGAATGGTCTTTGAGCAACAGCTCTCTTCAAAGCTCTTTGATACATTTGTCAGTGCCTCCCTTCTTTCTCTGAAACAAAACCCTAATCACAGTGCAAGCCTGGGAGAAAAAAAGAAGTGCGTTTTGGTCTTGTCACTTGAATTTTGTTGCATTTTTCTGGCAACTTGCAAGTGTTTAGTATCCGCTCCTCTATTTTATTATGAAGATGTTTCATAAAATTTGCAGAAGTATTCAAATGATATAGAAGCCTAAATGTAATTTTGTAAGAGTTTAGACATTTAGCTCTAGATCTTCAGGCCTGAAGTCCCACTCACTCTTGAAAATGCTGAAATAAATGCAACACTAGCCACAGTTTTTCAGTAATACTATGTTTTGTAGTATTCTTAAACATATAGTCACATGACAAAGCAGAAATAAATCTTGATGCTTTTGAAACTAATGGCTGTATGCATCTGTGGTTGTCTAAATAAAAATCAGGCATAAGACACATTTGGAAATGTTATCCTTTGGGATAATGTTATCCTTTTTCCTGGCTAAAAAAAAAAAAGAAAAAAACGGGGGCATTTTAAAATCTATATATTTGCTGTGGATGTCATGGATATATTAGAGTATTTCACTGTTAGAGAAAAATGTCATCCACTGTCTTGGCCTCCAAAGATGAGAAAGCACTTATGCAGTGGTAGAGACTGAAGGCCCTACAGCTACCTAATAAAATGGAGAATTTTTGCTGCTTATAATAGATTTCAGCTTATTTTGCCTCAAGGATGTCCTATAAGAAAAACTGCATTTCCCCAACGCGATCACAGGGAAAAGTACCTTTTACTAAAACTTTGACTATTCCAGAAGGCAGAATCAAGTGCATATTTGGACCAACTTCTGAGCTCTGGAAAAATCATAAAGCCATTAAGACAGATGAATAGTTTCGCATATTCTTGTAGTCTGTTTTAGCATGTTCTTTTACTGTAATGTTCTGTTTCTCCAGAAAGCAGAAAACACATCCAAGTAGTACATGCTGGGTAGCATGAGCTGCAATTTGCTCTACTGGACTGACACTTCTCTTGGCTCAGGTGATGCAGGTAAGTTGCTCCCACAGCATGGACATTTTATCCCCTTTCTGCAATTGGTGTCGGGTTGTCCAGACTACAAAAATTTCCTTGAAGGTACCTCCCTGAAAAGGATTCCTCTTAGAGCTTGCCTCCCAGAGAGGATCTGAACATGCTACCTAGTCTAAAAACATATTCCTACAAGAACTTATTCATACAAGACAATAAAGAAACGATTTTGAAAGGAAACTGTGATGGGCAGTTTAGAGTGAAGTAGCCACAAAACCAGAACACTACTCAGTGGCTTAAGATCTCAGATTTATTTCCTAAGGGAGATGGCATTAGCAGGTGGCTGCAAAATCTAGCTATGAAACACACGCACACACATACACGCTCTCTTTGCAGAACACACGCCTGAGCCAAAAACTCCGGTATGGCTGTGAGTGGCACCAATGGACTCAGAGCAATAACACTGCGCTGAGGGTAACTGGCAGGGTTTCTGTAACAGAGAGCTGCAGGGCTGCGCTGCACGGGAGGAGCCAGTGAGCTGCCCCATGTCAGTCACAGCTACTCCCAGCTAACTCTGAATGGCCCATGGTGCTCCAGAGACTTCGGCCTGTCAGAGCCAGTCCGAAGATCCGTAGCTGAGCGCGTGACACCCCATGCTCAAGCAGATTAAGAAAGAGCAGCACCCACAAAGGCGAGGAAATATGTACGGAGACACCTGGAACAAGACATTGCTGGTGACGTGGCTGGAGATGCACCCTTGGAAGGATAAGCTCCATACCAGAACAGGGACACGTCTGGGAGACTGTGGCCTGGGGACAACCCAAACCAGAGCAGGAGAATCCCCAAAGGGACTGCAGCCTGTGGGTCACCCATGTCAGAGCAGAGGAAAATGAGTAAAATTCATGGGCTGGCAGAGAGAAACCATTCTGTTCCAATCTCAGCCTCCTCCATCGCACATCATATTCCTGAAGGGCTTGGAAGAGACTCAGTGTAATGCATGGCTAAAACAAGGGCAACTGGGACGAGGAAGGGGTGAGACAGGTAAATGACTGAAGTTGAGCTGGTGAAAGAAGAGTAAAGGTGTTTCCCTAAATGTTTGAATGTTTGTTTGTTTACTTTTTTTTTTCTCAGTATCCAAGTCAGTAATCAAAAGTTGGCACTACTTGGCAATAAATTAAATGGAATTCCTTGAGGCTGCTTTGGCCATGACAATTACTCTTGCTCCAGCTGGTAAAAGTCTCCAAGACCTGCATGGTGGCCCAGCTTGTACATGTAGCAGTTCCAGCTCCAGCTCAGGTTTAGCCTCCTGTAAGATGCTGTACATCTGGAGATGTGGTTGCTTCCTTCAGTGACAATTGTCTTCACTATTTATTGCTACCTAACTGAGGTGGCCAGGAAGTCACCAATTACCTGATTTTCAGATTAGCCCAGGCTGCTTTAGCTTCCTCCATATGTCAAGCCAATTAATGGTCTTTTCTGAGATCACTAATATGTTAGAAGGTTGTAAAGTTGTTAGCAGTTCCTCTGCGCTTCTTGTTTCTTTCTGTTGCATACCTGAAGCGTTTGGAATGGGGCAGATGTAGTTCGGAGTTTTGAGGGAGCTTTCTCCAAAACAGCTATTTGTGCTTTCCTTGTTTTCCCCAGTACATACTCAAATCATCTGAATTGTCAAAGCTGGCAAAGCAGCTCAGGTCTCATCTTGTCTGAGTGATAATTTTGGGCGAGTTTCACCACACGACAAGCCTAGTCTCCATTCCCAAATGATCTCAAAGTAAACTACAGAGACTGATACTAATTCAGTCATCCTACTTATGGAAAGGCAGCTGTTTGCTGAGCTGCAGAGAACAACCATAGATCAGCTGGCTACAGGGTAGAAAAAGCAGAATGACATCAGGTCTCTGGAACAAGAGGTGAGGGTATTCCATTTGCTAGAACTCAGTCAACGCTTTCATAGATTCATCCACTTTCATAAATATTGAAGATAATTTACTATTATTCATAAGCTTAATTTGAAAATTATTTTCTGTCTGAGTAGCATGGGTTTTGACTGGAAATATGAAAGATGTAAACCATACGTAGTGTGGGAGTTTTAAATGCAAAATTATGTAATGAAATAACAGATAAAAATTATTTATACTGGCTACAATTTGGGGATAGTGTGTTTTCTGCGAACTTCTGTACAGCACGGAAAAAGAGACAGAGTGAACTAGTCTAACCCTGTGTAAGTGAGACAGAAACCTCTCAGTTATCCTTTTTTTTTTCACTTTCATACTAATTGTTATCATAAGCATTTTCTATTTAAAAATCATGTTTATGTAAGATACTTATTTGTCCACCTGATGTGATGGAGGATTTTTGTCAGTCTTCAAAGTGTAGAACAGATTAGAAAGTCATTGGAGGGAACAGATTCAGTAATGTTAGTGCAGGGCCTAAGATCGCAGCGTTGAGTAGGATTCACTGCTGTGAAGTTTAGAGGCTATAACCAGAATTTAACTCTCCTGGATTTACAGTATAAAGGAAAAGGGCCTTATCCTTCCAGCTGGGTAACAGTGACAGTAACTGGAAAACTCTGGACCAAGGAGTAGCAACAAATCTCTAACAGATAGGAAAGAGCATCAAAGAAGACATAAAGGATTTACCCTGGAAGGAAAAATACTACATGCTTGATTCTGCTTTGACTAGCAGGACTGAAGGGTTTTGGTTTGGTTTCTATGAGAGCAGACTCTGTACCCAAAAGCAGAGATGGGATTCTGCTCTGGGCTGCTTTCATGGCACTGAGATTGGCTGCACGGAGGTGACAGTAACGTCTTGTCGCCTTATCCAACATAAGAACAAGTAATTTGATAAAAATCAGTTTTCCGTTATGTTAAGGGTGGTTCTAAGCAACTCTTTTTTCTTTTTTTCCTGGAGACTGTAGGGGTTTTTTTGACATTAACAAATACATTTACATCAAAATACTTGGGAACTTCTTCTGCCAAACCTGTGCATTATTAGTAAATATGATTCTATTTACTTTTTGTACAAGGAGATATTAATAGATTTCATAATGATCTCATTTCATCAAAATTTGCAAGAAAATCCAGAACAACATAAGTCATTAGCAGGTCTGATTCACCCATATACATTATTTGTAGACAACTGACAAGACTCTGGTGAAGGAGTAATAAAAGAACTAAAAGGCAATGATTTTAGCTTTTTGCTGAACCAAAAGAAGATAGATGATAATCAATCAATTAATTAATTAAAAATACCAAAATATAAGTCTGCAAAAAAAATTTTATTCAACTGGAAATTTATTTCATATAAATTACTTACTGTTAGTTAGTTAATTACTGTTGCCAAGCATATTTTAAAGGTTCAAAGTGCTAAGAAATGCCAGGTCTGGCAGAATGGTGCTCAATCACATCTGCTCCTGTAGGAGGTTGATAAGCCGGGGTTATTTTATGCACACGATATTTTCTTCTTCTTTCAAAAATAACTGGATAAAATAACATCTAGTCTCAGAAGTTCTCAGTTAAAAATCAACTTGAAAGTCCCACCCTAAACCAGAACCATGAGTAGTGGAATAAATGTGTTGGTTCTTTTTCCCCATCTGATACCTGAAATGTTTTCTTTCCAAGCAGAAAATCTGCTCCTCTCCAAAGTTCAGTGAAAAAACAAAATCCTTTATTTCTTGGTGGGAGTAAAAATGAACCCAAAAAAGTTTAGTGATGGTTGTCTACAGGTCTCTGTCTCTGGATGGTGCCGCCCTCCCTCACTTCCCATTTCAGTCATCATCATATATGTCAGATGGGAAAATGCTTTTGAGAGGTGATTAATACTGGATATTGGACTGAATAGATCCTACCTGGGATCAGCCAGCTTGAAGGTATGTAAAGCAAGGTGGCTGCTGCTTTGTTTTTGTGCTCTCAGTGGACCCAGCTGGGAAATGAGGCAAGATTTAGAAATGAATCTGGGAACTATGTGGAAAAAATATGTTCTGATTGAACTGATATTTCATGACAGGTCTTATGGGCCAGCAAAGCAGCAGAGATGAGACAACTGGCTGAGTCTAACATATGTCACCACGTCAGGGTTTTCACAGCCCTCAAAATCTTGTCCATTGAAAACCACTGAAAAATACATCAGATTATTAACAGGTGGCTGTTACCAGTTCCTGGGAGCATCCTCTCCTACATTTCCAAGGAACTAGCCCTTCAGTGAACACATCTGCACAGCATTAACTATTAGAGGTAGTTCAAAGANAATACATCAGATTATTAACAGGTGGCTGTTACCAGTTCCTGGGAGCATCCTCTCCTACATTTCCAAGGAACTAGCCCTTCAGTGAACACATCTGCACAGCATTAACTATTACAGGTAGTTCAAAGAAGTTAGATCACAGTGACAAATTCTCTTCTGCCTTTGTAATTAATGTTATTAAACAAAATAGATTAAAATTCCTTAAAAAGAAATGGATTATTCTAGCTTTTTTCCTATGTTTTTTCTTCCTGAAACTATGTACAAAGTAGGACTGCATTAAATTATATCAAATGCCATAAGAAAAATTCAGTCGCTTTTAGGCATTTAACACACTACAGGCAACACAGAACAGAACTCTAACAATGCTTCCACCAAGTCAATCATTAGGAGAGACTGTCAGATGGCATAATGCTTGAATGAGTATTGTCAAAAAAATATCAGGGTTTAAATGTCAGTCTTGCAAAATTACAAATAAGAAGCAAATCCGACCAAATTCCCACCTTCTAGATGTCTGTGGCAGCATGATTCTTGTAGCAATAGCACCTATGTAACTGCTTTAGAAAAGAGATGAACTAAATTAATGTCAATCATCTTTTGTGACCCATCCTCTGGTGGGTTAGGAGCACCTTGGCTCTATATGGAACCATCTTTCCACACTACTGCCTTTTTAAAATACATTTTGATCTCTATGGTCCATGAAGCACTGAGGACTGAGAATCATACACTGTTTTTCAGCACAGCCATGCTTCTTGCCTCTTTCCATCCCTCTGACAACCAGTGGAGCAGCTCAGCAGTGCACAGCGCCTTTAAGAGAAGGCTGTGCTAAAATATTTATTTTTGGTTTAGAATATGTGAACGCTGGTTTTTCACTCCAGAGCCCAAATAATTTCCCACCCCTCAGTATAGTTTATGGATCTAATAGCTGATTATGGAAAAGTCACGAGTGACACAATCTGCAGAAGTGACCCAAACCCATTCCTTTCATTCCTCAGACTCTACAGGGAGAGCAGGGCACAAATTTCATGTGCTGAGAAAAGACTTGTATATTCATGAGGTACAAGTTAAACGGGAGAGTGCTCCTCCGAGGCTGAAAAAAAACCCCAGATGACAAGAATTTACGTGCCAAGAATCCTGCCTGGTCTGCAGAAAGCAACAATATCTAAAAAAAAGTATTTGAAGCACCTCTGCTGCTTTTATTTCCAGGTGTTTCGGCGTTAGTTTTTGTAACTCAGAGTGAATTGCTATTAAGGAAAACTAATTAATGCAAAGGAGTAACATTTGCAAAGTGTTTATTTATTGCTTCTGAACTGATTGTGCTTTTAAAATAAACTCTTGTATGCATACGATAAGCAAGGTCACAGAAGAGTTCTCTGATTGGAGAGTGGAGTGTGCAGCATAGCGCTGAAGCTGCTGTTTATTCTTTACTGTAAGGCATACAAAAGTCCTGGAAGAGTGCTGTGATGGCTACTGGAATTTTTTTAATCCTGAAGCAATCAAGATGAGCATTTTGCAAAGCAGAAGGGCTACAACTACTGTAGAATTTTTTTCCTCCAGTATGTCATATCCGTCAGTATTATTCTTGGTAGCATGATTTTCTCTGCCTCGTTGATGGGGACTTTTGCCTTAGAAAGCCCTTCGCTCACAAATACGAGCTAGTCCTTTTGTGTAGTCAAAGGAATAAAGGTCCTCTATTCTGAAGGCAGCCTGGTATCCTATGCCATCCTGGTTTATTTGAAATATGAATCTGAAAGACATCTTTTATTGTTAATTTTTCTGATCTTACCATAAAAGGCACACAAAGAAATCCGGTGCACCCTGAGCAAGATTGCTGATGACACCAAGCTGTGTGGTGCGATTGACACGCTGGAGGGAAGGGATGCCATCCAGAAGGACCTTGACAGGCTGGAGAGGTGGGCCCATGCCAACCTCATGAGATTCAACAAGACCGAGTGCAAGGTCCTGCACCTGGGGCAGGGCGATGCCAAGCATCACTATAGGCTGGGCAGGGACTGGCTTGAGAGCAGCCCTGAAGAAAAGGACTCGGGGGTGCTGGTGGATGAGAAGCTCCACATGAGCCGGCAATGTGTACTGGCACCCCAAAAAGCCAACCCTATCCTGGGCTGCATCAAATGATGCATGGCCAAGGCAGGTGACTCTGCTCCTCTAGTCTGCTCTTGTGAGACCCCACCTGGAGTACAGCACCCAGCTCTGCAGCCCTCAGCACAAGAAGGACCTGGATCTATTGGAGAGGGTCCAGAGGAGGGCCACAAAGATTAGTGGGCTGGAGCACCTCTCCTATAAGGACAGGCTGAGGGAGTTGGGTCTGTTCAGCCTGGAGAAGAGCAGGCTCCAGGAAGACCTTATAGCGGCCTTTCAGTACCTGAAGGGGGCCTGCAGGAAAGCTGAGGAGGGGCTTTTTATAGGGGTGTGTGGTGGCAGGACAAGGGGCGATGGCTTTAAACTAGAGCAGGGTAGATTTAGATTAGACATTAGGAAGGAGTTCTTTACTATTGAGGGTGGTGAGACACTCAAACAGGTTGCCCAGAGAATTTGTGGACGCCTCACTCCTGGAAGTGTTTAAGATCAGTCTGGATGAGGTTCTGAGCCTTGCCTGTGGCAGGGGGGAAGCTATATAATCTTTAAGGTCCCTTCCAACTCAAGCGATTCTATGATTCTATGCAATAGACCCTCTTTTGCTTCTCTGGGTACTCTTAATTGTTTTGTAGTTTATAGGGATTCATCATGGAAGGGGCAGATGGGTGAGCCATACATTCTTCTCCATCACAGAAGTCCGTATACAACAGAAAAAAGAGTAAGACAGAGACACTTAATATTCTCCTAAAATGAAGCACGAGCTGCAGTTGCTGCTGTAATTTTCACTGTCAGACATTAATACATCCCAGCATTGCATCACAGCCCTGGAAATGGGGACTAGTAGACAAAGAGGGTAAGGTTTAGCATGAGGAAGAAGTCATGATTGCTGTACTCCCTGGTCAGGATGGCAGAGGGGAGACAAGGAATAGAGATAAGGACATGGGCCATGGGCCATATCAGCAACAGGTGTTATTGGAGCAGCTTTTTCTTCCCACTGGGTTAAACAGTGGAGAGCCGAGAGAATTATCACCAGTCCTGGAGTGTCCAGGTAGAAGACAGCTATCTAGGACTGACCTTTCCTCTGCTCAGCCTTTGAGGGTCTCACCTGCAAAACTCAAACTGACCCCATCTGCTTTCTTGCAAATCTCACACAAGATACGTCAAACTGACTGAAAACCCCCCTGGTTTGGGCTGCTAGGTGGTGTCTACCTGCATTCTTCTCACTAGAGTGAAAAACTATCTTTCACATTGGTGTTGCAGCAGAATGAATAACCTAAAACAAGAGTGCAGTTTTATAGAGTTGTCTTTTTGGTAACTTATTACTGCCTAAGTACAGTTAACAAAGTTACTATTCCATTGCCACTCTAATATGAACATAAGGATGGTGTCCTCTTTACACGGGGACATCTGACGTTGCTGTATTCATTTTGAATAGCAGAGGGCATGCTTCAGACTTTCAAATTAGTTGAGAAAAGACTCATGAATGAGTTATATATTGTAAGTTTTCACAGGATTTTCCTTGCTGCCATGATGGAGCTACACTTTTTTTGTGCTTATGGAATAAGCTTCTCCGGACTAGCACTCACATTCCACTACACGGCCAGTGGACATAGCAGGCGAAGGCTGATTACACACATTCCTGCAGGCAAAGTACTAAATGCCTTGAAATCATTCATAAATAATTTCAAGGGTATGAGAATTTTTTTTTAAGTTCCACAGAACAGTGGTCGAGAGTCTGCTCTGATTTCTAATCTTGGGTTGGTTCCTAATGTAAACAAAGTGCAGCAAAATAAATAACTAGTGGTTGTTTATTGAAAATATTTGATCAAAACATCTATTTTTTGCTAATCCAGTAGATCATTCTATGGAAATTGTTGATTTGGGGTGTTGGGTTTTTTTCCTGATACGTTCCATAGTGTGAACAGAGATGGAATATAACAGAAAATTGATTTATTCTAGAGGGACTGGCAATTAATCTAGTCATTAGTGTTCAGAAGATAGAGCTCCATCCTAGTAAGATTTTAAAAAAATCTTACCTTTAACTGGCATAGTCTGTTTGACAAGTTTGTGTCTGAAGAGACTGGAAAGATTAGGGAAGTGATCGTGCCCCTGTGAGGCCACACCTTGAGTATTGGGTTTCAGTTCTGGGCCTCCCACCGCAGGAAAGGCATTGAGTTGCTGGAACATGTTCGGAGAAGGGCAACCAAGCTGGTGAAGGGTCTGGAGAACAAGTCCTGTGAGGAGCGGCTGTGGGAATTGGGATTGTTTAGTTTGGAGAAGAGGAGGCTGAGGGGAGACCTTACTGCTTTCTACAATTACCTGAAGGGAGGTTGTAGTGAGGTGGGTGCGGCCTTTTCTCTCAAGTAAATAACAACAGAACTAGAGGCAATGGCCTGAAGTTGCACCAGGGGAGGTTTAGATCAGGTATTAGGAAGAATTTCTTTATGGAAAGAAAGGCACCGGAATGGGCTGCCCAGGATGTTACCTCCCTGGAGCTATTAAAAAACTGTAGATGAGGTACTTCAGGATATGTTCTATTGTGTTTTCTGTGTTTTGTGGAGTGGTGAGTTTTGGGTTTGGTTTTGTTTGGATTTGATTTGATTTGTTTTTCTGGGTTGACGGGCGGATGAGGTGATCTTAGAGGTCTCCTCCATGACAATTCTGTGATTCTGTGAAAAAGAGGTGTATTTCTCCACCTTATAAGAGGATATTTGAGTATGTGTTATCAAAAATCCTACGCTGTGCTGACATAGGAACAGGACAGCAACATCTCGAACGTAAAGCACAAAGCTACAAAAGTAACACCTCTCGCAGGAGTGGTTGACAGCAAAGGCTGTTTGAAAACAGGGCAAGAGGAAAATCCCAGGTCAGCTTCTCTTTTTGTCATAGATAAAAAGACGTGTTAAAGCGTTCTATAAATAGGAGACTAACTAATGTGAAAAATTAGCACTTTTATGCGTCTTGGAGAGTTTGAGGGGATATGTTTGTGAATTACGACTATTTCTTCATGGTGCAGTACCTGCTATAAATCAAACCACAAGCTGTAGGAGGCAGCATAAACAAATGCACTCTCACACCCTCATGACTAAATCACAGCCCTCATCAAAAAGCAATTCTGTGATCACAGAAGAGCAAATAAGAGCACTGCAGTAACTCTCTTCCGTGCGTTTAAATAAGGTTCCTTTGCTACATGCCCACCGCAGCAGGAAGAACATTTATGGAGGCCTAGAGTTCAAAAAGACTCTTAAAAAGCTAATGGCTCATCTGTGATTTCAGAAAATTCTAAGCGTGGTGAAGCCAAACCACACTATGAACATTTAGTATTTGTGCATCCTGTCTGCACAGATAACTTTTTTTTTTTTTTTTTTCCCCTCTCTGCCTGCACTGGACAGAACTTCCTCATTCACAGGACGTACCTCCTCTTGGTGCTAATTCAGCCTCTCACTCAAAAGACGATCGAATGGCTGAAGGCAGCAGGTAGCAAAGGGAAATCTTTATCAGCAATGAAAGACGTGCTACATCTACACCCCAAGCCTAGGGCATCATTGTGTGGGAAGTAAAGAGCTTGCTTCAAAGGAGCAGTAAACTCATCCTTTCGGGGATGGCAAATTGTCAGATAGAAGTCTTACAAATCAGAGAGGTAAGGCAAGGTGCAAAGTTCATTCTGCCAGCTTTGCAAGAGTTGTTGCTCCTCTGCTTTGCACTAACTCAGCGGGGAGTGGCTGAATTATGTAGATGGCCCTGCCATCTTGGAGAAACTGTCAACATAATAATCAAAAGTCAACATTTTTCATGAGAACAAGGTAATCCAATTAAAAAAACCCAAACATTGGAAATCCACATTTCTCCACAAAGCAAACGTCAAATTTTTTTCCCCCAAGTCCTCAGTGGATTCACTAAGGAGGAATTCATGCAGGAGTCTACACGGATCCTAAAAATGGAGACCCATGGAGACTGCCAGGTGGATATAAACTGCTTTAATTAGCATGAAGTATATAGTTAAACTAGGGAACTCCACATGTGCAATTCCTTCTGTGCCACCATAAAACTTAATCTGATTTAGATTTGGTCACTTCCAAAAGGGTCTAAACTAACCTGGGGAAAAGGCGGTCAAGCCAGAATAAGAATGCTCATATTGAGAATCAAGCCACTTCATTGAAAGGAAATTAGATTTAGATCTTATCACGTAGCAAGAAAATGTCTTTCTGCGGGTCAGTTCGTAAGCAGGGGCTTGGCACAGATTTGCTCTTGGGGAATCTAAAGCGGATCTCAAAGTCTGTGAGGTGCCCGGCATCCTGAATTCCCACGGCTTCCCTGGAGCAGAGCTTTGATAAGAGAAACGAAATAGGCGGATTTGTGTAAACCAGAACACTGCGTTCCGTGATGTAACAAGATAGGGAGCTTTGGGAACAGTGATGCATTTTCCCCATTATTTCTCCGTTTAACAAAGCTCCCTGTGAACCACAGCGCGTTATTCATCAGGTCTGCAGCATCGCTATGGACACCGTTCAGAGTTCCGAGACTTTGTTATGTATCTGAAACGTACCCCTTTCACCGGCAAGACCTTTGAGGATATCCCGCTCTTGGATGGCAGGTTAGAACCAAGCAAACGTTTGGGGGTTTGTATAAATCGTTTCTTGCCAAAAAAGTAACAATGGCTGACTGCTAACTGTGAATTTGACTTAAATTTACCAAGTAGCTTTGAATCTGTTTTCAAGTGAGGGAGAGAGAAGAGGATGTTATTATTTTAACGTTTTGAAAAGAAGATGTTTCAATTTTTCAAGCCAACGGCGGTCACGGACATTAAGCCGGCCGGTCGACAACACCATAAGAAGAATCTGAAAGTTAACTGAGGATTCTTTAATGGAATTTGCAATATTCTGGTATATAACCACTGCAGTAAATACTCCCCTTTGGAAGAGCCATTGTTTAGCTTTTCTCATCTGATTTTCATCACTCTATCCCACTTATTACACACAAACACACCAAATTTTGGCCTTATAGAACGGTGCAGGCCTGAAACTTGTTCTGAAGTTATCAGGGATTCAACTACGTGAAAGACTGACATCTACTGAAGAGAACTGACCACAATTAGCCTTTTGTCTGGACTTCAAACACGTGTGAGGGTCATGCTAATTGGAGGGATACTGAGTGAACACTCTCCACAGACAACAGTAAAATTATTCATTTGATGTTTTTTTTTTGTTTTTTTTTTTATAAGAAACTATTGCTCAAAGTGCCAAAATAATTAGAGAAAAAAATGAAGGCACTATGAACTTAGGAACCACAAACAACCAAAGTCAGATGAGAAAATCTGTTTCACAGCCTGATTCTGCTTCTTTTGAAATGAAGGAAAACCGTTTGTCACTTCACAGGCCACTGATTTTTCACAAACTTTGCACGTTCATGAAAAACCATGACCAAATATTTTCAGATGTGTTTCCTGCAGCTTATATTACAAACTGTAAATACTGAATAAGCAAAACCCATATTTTTTAATTGTTTTTTTTTGATTAAAGAGACATGGCCCTCTTGTAGGCAGACACTGAAGACATACAGGTCTATTTCCACTCAGCTGTCCTAGGGCAAGTCACAGCATAGGCACTGCTATTTTTTCACCGCAAGAGCTCGCTCACAACATGAATAGTCAAATTGTGTGCCCTCACATAAATCACCAGTGTAACAACCCTAGTCATTGAAATCTTCAGTGGAAACAAGCCTGGAACCGGCATGAAAATGTATCCGCCGATCAATGCAAGACATATAAATGGCTCACAAGAAAATGACATGACTAAAATTTATCACACCATTATTTTAAGCTGAATCTTAAGTTCATATTCAGCAGCTCGCTGGGCACGAGTTCCTATTCTTCATGTGATTACCAAAGTTATCTGTGGTGTTTGTATGTGAAAACTCGAAGTAGCTCTGTTATTAGCAGAGTCTTCACAAAACCCTACAGACTGCCTGCCACACTTGTCGTAGGGGAGCTAAGAACGTCCAAGAGCCAGATCCGCACGGCAGACGTGGGACAGCAAAGGCATCACCACAAAGGTAAGTACCATCTAGGGTATATTCTCTCCACAACCAGACAGCAATGCCACTGTGCACGCTTGCTCTCATCATAGGTTGTTTTTACTGTAGATCGACCTTTATTTGGTGTACTCTCAACATTTCTGTACTGGTTTCACAGCAGCTGTTATAACCATGGACCAGTGTCTCCCCAAAACCAAAATAATTAACCCGGAATTTAGCAACAGAAAAAAAAGCAGTACATGAACAAATTACTTTCTCTGCTCAGAGACCAGGACCATCCCTGAGAAATTCAGGTCTGTAACAACATTTTCCTGAGACGAGCGTGCCTTTTGTCTCGAAGCGCTCGCTTGGCCCCCACGGCTGCTACAGGATACACTCTACCTGAAGATGTATTATTCTGCTGTAGCAATTTATGCATCCACAGCTATGCACGGCTTTGGGTTGGGTTTTTTTGTTTTGTTTCGTTGTGGTTTTTTTTTTTAAATACAGTACCCATTTTCCCATGGTAAACTAGAGTATAAAGCACTGTAGAAATCCCAGAGATTTACTGAACACTTGAAAAGCAAGAGCACGAGTCTCTTGAACAGGTCCTTACTGAACAGACAGGAAACTATTCACTCGTACTACCTCCTCTGCCCACTTTTTCCTACAGGGTTGTGCCCCACAGCATATTCCCCAGGACTTCTCTTTTGAATACCCAACTGATGCAGTTTCCTGGGACAGAAAGGATGGAGAGATTTCCAGAAAATTCCTTGTGGTGGGTTGTCCCTGGCTGGATGCCAGGTGCTCACCGTGTCACTCTATCACTCCCCTCCTCAACTGGACAAGAGGAAATACAGTGAAAGGTTCATGGGTCGAGAGAAGGGCAGGAGGAGATCACTCGCCAATTACTGCCACGAGTGAAACACTCGAGGAAATTAATTTATTGCCAATCAAAATCAGAGTAGGATAATAAATAAAAACAAATCTTAAAACACCTTTCCGAACTCTCCTTCTCAGCTTCGCTCCCGATTTTCTCTGCCTCCTCTCCCCCAGCAGCGCAGGGGAATGAGGAATGGGGGTGGCAGCCAGTTCATTGCATTGCCTCTGATGGTCCTTCTTCCTGAGGGGGAAGACTCCTCACACTCTTCCCACGTCACAGCACCGAGTCCCTCCAATGGCAGACAGTCCTCCATGTACTTCTCCAGTATGAGTCCTTCCCATAGGCTGTAGTTCTTCACAAACTGCTCCAGCATGGGTTCCTTCCATGGAACAGACTGCTCCAGTGCGGGTCCCCCACAAGGTCACAAGTCCTGCCAGCAAACCTGCTCCAGAGTGGGCTCCTCTTTCCACAGAACCACAGGTTCTGACAGAAGCCTGCTTCAGCACAGACTTCCCACGAGGTCACAGCCTCCTTTGGGCATATTCACCTGCTCCAGCATGGGCCCTCCACGGGCGGCAGGTGGATGTCTGCTCCACTGTTAACTTCCATGGGTTACAAGGGGGCAGTCTGCCCCGCCGTGGTCTTCACCACAGACCACAGGGAAATCTCTGCCCCAGCATCTGGGGTACCTTCTCCCTCTCGTTCTTCACTGACCTTGCTATCTGCAGGGCTGTTTCTCTCACATATTCTCACTCCTTTCTCTCAGCTGCTTTTGTGCAGTATTTTTTACCATTTCTTAAATATGTTACCACAGGGGTGCTACCAACACCACCAGCAGAAGGCCCATCTTGAAGCCAGCTGAGACTGGCTCTATCTAACACAGTGGAAGTTTCTCACAGAAGCCACTCCTGTAGCCCTCTTGCTTCCAAGACCTTGCCACACAAACTCAATACATTCCTTTAACTCAAGTTTCTCATTCCATCTTCTACAGCTCCCGAAACCCACTTTGCTACCAAATGACCACTGGCAGAATGATATCAACAGGTTGATTTAATACTAGCAATTATAATAGTTTGCTGTTTCTGGCATGGAGGAGAGATATATAATATGTTTGTAAAACAAAGGGATCCCTCCCAACACACACACACCTCATTCTGAGCTTGCAAAGGGTCTAGAAGGGCAAACTCAAAAACTTTGCCTTTCCCAACATGCGAAAAGGTCCTTCAGAGTATAGTGTATTCTATCACCAGACTGTGCACATCAATACCAGCGACACTAGCATAGAGTTCAGGCACCACTAGCTCAGGTACCTGCAGTATCGCATGACCATTGCTGGTCTTTATAGCTGCTTGTAGGGCCTGGATCAGGTCTGCTGGAGAAGGTCGATAAGCTGCATTCCACTGCCAGCAGGACTTCATGATGCTGTACCTGTAAGATGGAGAAGTAGGGAAGCACTGGGAATAAGAAGTACCAACTCAAAAGTTTTACTCCAGTCAAGTCATCTCATTTAAAATGTCCAGAATTCCTCTTTTTCTGCTTCATATGAAATTTTTTTCAATGACTCTCTGAAATTTGCAACCATATAATAATGTGTGGGGACAAAGGCATGCAGTTGTTTGCCAGGATGTCAACTGTGCATATGGGAAAAGTGAAGAAGATTGTTCAGTATCCCCTTTTGAAACAGCATTATGGAAGAAAAAGCCTCTGAATATTAAAATAAATTAGGTCTTTGCAAAAGGAAACATAACATCTTAGATCTCCCCCATGGATATTTTGTTCATTTCAGGAAGAATCATGCAACTTAGAGGAGAAAGATTACTGTAGAACAGTCCTGCACCTTGCAGGGAAGCAGTGGAGAAACAGAAGAAAAGGTTAGACAAGGAAACAGAAAAAAAGAGACATTTTCAAAAGCAGGAAAGAAAGGTTTTGGCCATCAAGGTTTCATGCAGCAGAATCCTGTAAGCAGATGCGGCAGACATGTGAGAATAAGTCTTCTCAGCCAACAGGTTACTATTTTGTACGGTCTAGACTTAGAGATCTTCTGTAAGATTTCGTATCTCTCACTTCCATTTAGCTCTGCAGATCTCAAGTTCAATTGTCCATAAATCAAGTGGCTTACATGGCTTGCTGGCAGCTTGAGGGCTGCTTCATAATGTTCTGTCTCTGCAGGTATGATAAGATCTCAAAGGGTGGCACCTCAGGATATGGTGGAGCACCTGGAAGGGCAAAAGAAATAAATAGGAGAAAAACTACAAGGTAATGGCTGCAGATAGCAGCTTCTGTGTGAGAACGCCGTTCTTCCCTATTAAAATCCATTCTTCCTATCACAATTCACACTGTAGAAAGTCTGAAAGGAATTGTCAAGACTTTAGAAGTTGGAAAAAGCAGGATGCTTATTGAAATGGTCCGGCTTTACACTCTAAAATTTGAGATTTTGTGTCTTCTAATTCGCTAATTCCTTATGTTTTGTTTTTTTACCATTAAATCTTCTTACCTAATGTGATCATTTCATACAGTAGAATTCCAAAAGACCATCTGCAAGAAAAGAAAACAAAGCAATGTTAAGCTTCCGTTCTAGGTAGCTAGCTTAAATATGTGCAAACAACTAGGCAGATCTCAGAAACGAGAACAGAAAGTATGAGCTATTACGAGGAGACTAGATATGCCTTACTGTGAGCTTCAGGACATGAAATGATACATAAAGGAGTGAAAGAGAGAGGTCTGATGGGCAGACGAATTTCTAGTCTGGAAATGAAATCATACATGTCAGCCTCGATGCTGGGGGGTTTCTTCAGGAGCTGCTCTGGTGCCTGCCACTTGACTGGCACAAGTTGTGTGACTGAGTTGGCACCATATGTGTGAGTTTCATATGCCAGACCCAAACCACAGAGCTTAGCTGTGAAGTTGTGATGAAGGAGGACATTCCTGGCAGCAATGTCACCGTGGAACAACTTCTTCTGTTCAAGGTAAGCCTGGAAAGTTGGAAAAGAAAGATACTATGAACATTTTTAAAGAAATTTTAATTCATATACATTTTCACTTAGTTTACACCTGTCTTCCACACTGTGGAACAGAGGTGTACGCTCTCCACAATAATGCAAGCGTATTTGGCTGAATTTTAGCAAAGCACATCCTCAGTGCTCAGTCCAAGAAGACTTAGGCCACCATGCAGACTTGTGCTGCAATCAAGCAAGAAGGAAAAACGCAGCAAATGTAAGCGGACTTACCAGAGCTGCTGCAACCTGTTGTCCAACTTCATACACTTGCCTCTCAGTAAGGTCATAGGGGATACCATCCATTGTCATTACATCCTAGAGACAAAAGAGCAGACCTTGGTTCAAACAAATATCATAACTGTAGGGTACTGGGGAATGTGTCTTTCTAATATGATAAAATGAACACTATGTAATCTTCTGCTCCTCCAGCTAACTTCACAATTTGTCATAAATTGACTGAAATATAAGGGTACATGGATGAGTGAGGTTGATGGATGGATGGTGGGCTGGGTAAGACAAGGGATGTTGATGGATGGATGGATGGTATGCTGCTTGTACACTAGAGACAATATGTGTTGATGTCGAAGGGTGGATAAAAGGTTAAAAGGTTAGACAGAAATGGGCAGAATGACAGTGGAGAATTACAATCCATACAGACGAATGAAAGATATATTATAAATCAGAATCTCAGAATCACACAGAATCACAGAATGTTAAGGGTTGGAAGGGCCCTCAAAAAATCATCTAGTCCAACGCCCCTGCCAGAGCAGGATCACAGGAATGTGTCTAGACGGGTCTTGAACGTCCCCAGAGAAGAAGACTCCACAAGCTCCCTGGGCAGCCTGTTCCAGGCTCTGTCACCCTCACGGTGAAAAAGTGTTTCCTTATGTTTACATGGAACCTCCTATGCTCTGGCTTGCAGCTGTTGCCTCTAGTCCTATCATTGGACGTCACTGAGAAGAGTCTGGATCCGTCCTCCTGACACTCACCCTTTACATATTTATAAATATTAATGAGGTCACCTCTCAGTCTCCTCTTCTGCAAGCTAAAGAGACCCAGCTCCCTCAGCCTTTCCTCACAAGGGAGATGTTCCACTCCCTCAGTCATCTCTGTGGCTCTGCACTGGACTCTTTCAAGCAGTTCCCTGTCCTTCTGGAACTGAGGGGCCCAGAACTGGACACAATATTCCAGATGTGGTCTCACCAGGGCAGAATAGAGGGGGAGGAGAACCTCTCTCGACCTACTAATCACACCCCTTCTAACACATCCCAGGACGCCATTGACCTTCTTGGCCACAAGGGCACATTACTGGCTCATGGTCATCCTGCTGTCCACCAGGACCCCCAGGTCCTCTATGCTGCTCTCCAACAGGATGGTCCCCAACCTTTACTGATACCTGGGGTTGCTCTTTCCCAGGTGCAAGACTCTACACTTGTCCTTGCTGTATTTCATTAAATTTCTCCCCGTCTAGCTCTCCAGCCTGTCCAGGACTCGCTGAATGGCAGCAGAACCTTCTGGTGTGTCAGCCACTCCCCCTACTTTTGTGTCATCAGCAAACTTGCTGACAGTGCTCTCTGTTCCCTCATCCAGGTCGTTGATGAATATACTGAATAGTACTGGTCCCAATACCAACACCTGAGGGACTCCACCAGATACAGGCCTCCAACTAGACTCTGTCCATTGACCACAATTCTCTGACTTCTTTCCTTCAACCAGTTCACAGTCCACCTCACTACCTGATCATCCAGACCACACTTCCTCAGTTTAGCTGCGAGGATGCTGTGGGAGATGGTGTCAAATGCTTTACTGAAATCAAGATAAACCACATCCACTGCACTACCATCATCTATCCACCTGCTTATGCCCTCATAAAAGGCTATCAGGTTAGTTAAACATGACTTCCTCTTGGTAAAACCATGTTGACTGCTCCTAATGATCCTCTTATCCTTGATATGCCTAGAGACAGCACTGAACATAAGTTGTTCCATCACCTTTCCAGGGATGGAGGTGAGGCTGACCAGTTCATAGTTACTCAAGTTCTCCTTGCCCTTTTTGAAGATTGGAGTGACATTTGCTTTCCTCCAGTCCTCAGGCACCTCTCCTGTTCCCCAAGACTTACCAAAGATGATGGAGAGTGGCCTAGCAATGACTTCCACCAGCTCCCTCAGCACCCATGGGTGCAAACCATCAGGACTCACGGATTTAAGGATGTCCAGATTGCTTAATTAAACCTAAGCCAGTCCTGATGATGAGTAGAAAAGCAGATTTAGAACATGTGAATGGTTATCTGGTATGAGACTAACAGTCCGTCTCTCTTCTAACCCTGCCGGTAACAGTGACCCCTAGCTGGATATCCAGATGACAGAAAGAGAACAAGGTAAACGCACAATGCTTTTCCTGTGTCATTTTCCAGCCCCAAATTATTTCCTATTTAAGGACTTCCTGAGATGGTTACGGTTTCAACATGTTTAGTAACTTGTGAAAGGTTCTCTTCCGTGAATGTATTTGGTCTTGCCTTGAACCCATGGGAAGTTTCAATATCCACAGCAGTCAGTAGCAAGGAATTCCATTAGTCAACTCCCCACTTCATGAAAAAAACGTTTGTTTTGAACATGGCACTTACTAGCTCTATTTGCTACCACCTCTAGCTTCTGCTGAACAAGACAGAAGCAAGCTCTCTGTATTTAGTGTTCCAGGTGTAGGAGAACGATGTATTTGTATAGTGACACGGTAGGGTTTTGTTTCTATGCCTTTCTTAACAATGCCTAATATTTGGTGTCTTTTTTGGCTTGAGTTAACATTTTCATTGGACTGTGTATTTTCATACACAAATCCATGATTTTACTCCTCTTCAGCAACGGGCAGATGTGAGGCCATCGTTACATATGTGAAGCTAAGATTGGTTTTCTACATGTGCATAATTTCATTTTTAACTATGCTGAATTTCATCTGTCCTTTTGATTGGCCACTCTCTCAATCCACCCTCCTGCAATTCATCAGGGTCAGGATTCCTGCCCGGAATCATTAGCAACTGTCATCACCTGACTGTCATCCCATTGTCTATGTTATTGATACAATGAACAAACAGCACCAGGTTCTAGAGGGGTGACCTCTCTCCAGTGCAAGTTATCAGCCTTTCACTCTTATGCTCTTGTTTCCTGACTTTTTGGTGTTGTAACTGCTCTGCTTTCTTAAAAGCATTTGGAGGGAGACATTATTTAAAACTTTTTCGACATTCAGGTAGCTGTATCAACTCTCACTCTTATTCCAGTGCTTGCTATACCTTTCAAGGAACTCCAGCAGTCTGCAAAGTAAGACCTAGCTTTACAAAAGTATGTCAGCTTCTCCAAACTATATCATATCAATCAAGACATCCATTAATTCTATTCCAGTTTAGATTTGTGTAGAACTTCTTTGGGGGATGGAAATAGTTCAGATTCATACAGAAGGATGCACAGAGATTAAAAGAATCATCTATGATTTATGGACTATGTCTTAAGGACTATGTCTTATGGATAGATATGTACCTATGATGGTGAGGATACAGATATTATATCATCACTTCTTTTGACTCACCTTCCGACACATCCATAGAAATGTCAACAGGTCACCAAGAGATACATCTTCCATGATCATATAAAGTGGAATCTGGTCTACACAGCATCCAACCAATTTAACCAGGTTCTCATGGTGGCCAAGATGTCGATGGAATTTAATTCTTCCCAGGAAATCCTTCACTTCCTGGGGATTTGCCAGGTCTGAAAGAAAAAAAAACCAACATCCAACCAACCAGACCCAACCCAACCAACCAAAAACAAAATGGAGGCAGCAAAGAACAGGGTGAGTAGCTTAAAATCAACATGAACAGCAATCTTCTTTAGTTCTATCAGGACACTCTTACTAAAATACCACTCTAACTAGCTAATATGATACTGAACACACCTTGACCTTGCCCAGTAATGACTGCAAAGTTCTGCCCAGCATCACATTTTTGATGTAGATCTGTACCAAAGTGGATCCTGGCCATGTGCCTTACCTTGTAATGCTTTCAATACTACAGTCTTGGTCTTCCCAGGGTTCCCAGTTTCCAACTGTGCTCTGTAGATGCTTCCATAGCGGCCATGTTTTATCAGCTGCAAGGTGCCTGGTGAGAGTTTCTCTCGTGGTATCTCTAGTTCTTTCAGAGTCAAGGACGCAGAATTTAGCAGGCTCTCCACAGACGTGTCTCTCAGCTGGATATAGCAGTTCTCTGTCGAGCTGGAGTCCTGTTGATTCTTGTCATTCACTGGCAAAAGCAAATACACACAACAGATAAAACCAGAGAGATGAACTCTTGTAGTAGGTGGCAATGCCCATCCTTCTATCCTCATTTATTTTGCTCCATACTGTTTTGAAAATCAGGACAAAGTAAGGAACTGCTATTGCATCTTACTTAACCTGGCCCTTGAAGGGGAGAAGGAATTTATCTCCCGCTCTACTTCATGAAAAGGCAGAATGAGTCTGGAGATCTCTACGATATGTAAACTTTCTAGATAAGACACATTTGTACTTGATTTCCATGTGCGGAAGCAATGACCGTTTTCTTTTATTACCAGCTACCAGTTGCTACGACAGTGACATGCACAGGGTGTTCCCACAACGGCCTTAGCTTTGTTCTCAGATCCCTTAATACAGACTGAAGAGGGTTTTGCGTCTACAAACCCCGAATCGGTTCAGAATTGGATTTTCATTTCCACAGCAACATGTGTTTGCGATACCAACAAACATTTCCCTACCCCTTCACCAGTTCCTGTTCTATTTTCTGCTGTCTCCATAGGAAGTGGGAGACAGCAGCTTGAAATTAAATTTCTTAAATCATTACAGTATAGAAAATGGATTAACAAGGAGTGATCTACATTAAAATGACTGTCATTCATAATTACCCCAGTGAAACTCTCCTTGCAGTAGCCTCTAGAAGGCTGTTAGATCAACACACTTTGCAACTCTCCAAGTGATGTTACCACAGTACATTAAACAGCCTTTATGGTTTATCACTTTAAGTACTCTCAGATCCATCTATACTACAGATTTCACTACTACTACTGCAAGTGGGCTAAATCAGGGGTCGCAGTTTTTCTAAGATTCACTGGATTGCTGAATACCACTCAGGCTCTTCATAAACGCTATCGCTTGGCTGTTGCTCAAGCAATGAGGAATTGGGACAGCTTTCTGGATGCTGAAACTAACACCCTTTCCTGTGGTTGAAAATTTTTTATACCTTGGTGTCCAGATGATGATGATTGCTGCTGCTTCGCTCGCAGGCCTCGACAGTGGAGCCAAAGGATCACAGTCAGCACAATGACAAAAAAGCCCACAAGGAGAACTGGGACAACAATCACTTCCGTCTGATATTCACGCACAACTATCAGCACAAAAAGAAAACGGGGAAGTAAGGAATAAGCAGCACTGCCTGATGCACATTAGTTCTGTATAACAAAGTAGTAATAACCCATTTAAGTAACTTTCAACCCCAAAAGCATGTGTATCCGTCTTCTGCTCCTTCAAATAGCAACCGAACACTGCTAGTGATGCCACCCTATTTTTCAAAGGTGCTGAGTATCTAAAATGCACGAAACCACTGCGACTCCCACACCTAAGGTCACTTCTTTAGATGCCTTAATACAGAGGCTAAGTGTAGGCATGTGGGAGCCATGTGGAAGTATCATCCACCAGTGAAACAGAACCAGCCCCGACAGAGGGATAGCACGAAGACTGAAAGAGCTGGATATGTTATATCATCACAAATACACGTACAATTACAGCTTCGGCTCCTTTCATTAAAATCATTGGGAGTATTTTAAAGAAAACAGGGCGTGGTAACCTGGTTTGGAATTTGACCAGAAGAAACTGCAATTAACAATGATAATGCAGGTAACTAACTCTCTTTTCACCACTCTCCCCAGATTTGGAGGTGGTGCTATTCTTGCATAGGCCAAGATCACATTTCAGTTCCCAAAGATGACAGAAAATTATGGAAACAAAATCTCACAAGACTGGTCCTTAGAGAAGCTGTAGGGAATTTAATGACTATATTATGTCTTATTTTTAGTAAAGCTGGACTTCTTGCTCAGCATGTGAAAGTTTATTACTTGAAGGAGCCTGTGAATCTTACCACATAGCTTGTCATTGCTGTTGCATTCCAGTAGCATGCGTGTGAATCTTTTTATATCCCCTGCCATGGTCAATCACAAGTGAGTGGGTCTCCAACCTCTGTCTTCTGCACAGACATGAAGAATATTAGTTAAAAGTAGGAAAAGGATGACTTGTGAAGCCACAAGTGAGCTGAGTATGGAACTTGCTACCCTGTATGATCCGTGTCAAGAAGCACCACTGGGATTTCAAGGCTTAGAGGATGATACAGGATATCTGCCATGGAACCCTATGATGACAGATTGCACGACCGGAGAGAATTCAAGATTAAGCTTGTTTTACAGTGCTTCACAAGTCATCGGGTAGCCCCAGACCAAAAGCATAGTCACAAAAACTCACAGTCACGAACACAGCTAATATAGCGAACACACTTCCAGCTAACACATTTCTTAGATGTCAGAACTGCTCAGCCTTTTATCTTCTGGTATATCACAAACGAACAGATCATCAGCACACATACAACCTGTCTGGCATTCTTCACTGCAACCCCTGCCACAATGTGTAGTACTGCTCTACAAAGGCAAGGAGAAAAAAAGTCTTGCCATTAGGGCTCTCTGGTACCAACTCCTTAACACTGCCAGATCTATAACTAATCTGAAGCACAATATCGGCAACTACTGCTTCTAAATTACACAAGTCGACGGTGTTGAATAATGATGAATGTCAGAAAGGCAACACATCTACATTTAGACACTGTTTCTTATAAGCATTGCCAAAAATGTAAGACTTAACAGTTTCACAAACAGTACCATCTAGAATGATTTATAGGAATTTGGACTTTCAACCTGTAAGTACTTACTTTATTTTCAGCTGAGTTCAAGGCAATTAACCTTAATGGCAAATAACGATAAAATATGGTATTCTTACTGATATGAATATGGTTTTATGGAAGTTGGTGAGGGATGAAACATTAAACAGAGTTTGTTCTCATGCTTAAAATTAGCAAGCAAAATCATGCTTTATCAGTTGCACAACATGGAAAGAGGAAAATGGAATGTATCTGCACTTTAAGGTAGCACAAAAAGTCTGTTTCACATTTTATCTCCTTTAATTCTTAATATACTAGCAAATTCACCTGATTTCAGGGTGTGGCTACAACATGAACCCAGTCAAGGGAGTAATAACAAAGCAGTAACACCAAGCTTTTCAAGCACATGCTGAAAGTAAGCACACTAAGTCCATCCACCTTGGCCATAATACACACACTTACCCACAAACACACAGGTATCACCATAAGAGGAACAGTCCTAGCGTCTTTCACTCTCAGATACACAGAGATAGCACAGACATTTGAACAGACACGACAGCATTACACAAAATAGACTTTAGGACCATTAGCCAGCAATCATGTTGAATAATTTCAGTCATAAACAGTCCAAGCTCCATCTGAGTACTAGCTGATGGCTTTGGTTTGTACAGATGTCCACTAGAAGTGCACACTTCCATTTAAAGGATGTGCATGCACAGGCACGTACAAGCACACACACACCAACCTGTGCTTTCAAAAAAACATGACAAAATCATGCTCATACAGTCGCAAAGAGCGATGTTCCAAAGAAAGCTTTGGCGTGGCAATCATGTCGACGCCGATTCCCTGTCTGTAAAAAGATTCTATTTACTCCTTCATGCACCTCCCATTAGTGGTAAAAGTGAGTGGCCCCTATGTTTTATAACTCATAACCACCCATGTTTTGTAACCATAACCAACTCAGGGGAGAACTACAGGATCCACAAATAAAAACCTTGGCAGCCATCGGCTCTTTATTTGCACTGGCACTTCCACCGTTGCTGTTGTTTTTGGAGCCATGAAGGTGATAACACTGGAAAAGTTTCATTAGATAAGTTCATTTACACTCTATACATCTATCCTCTCGCAAAACTCAGGAAGGAGGAAAAGCAGTTGCACTTAATAATTCTGAAGTGCTTTCCAGTGCTACTTTCCAGGCCAAGACCAAATGAATTCTCACACTTAGCTCTTTCTGGAGGTTACTTGTCTAACAGTAAGATTACTGCAGTTCCTGCATTTCCATCCTCACAACACAAGTGGCAACTCATAAATCCCGAGATCTCATGTTAGACTTTTATTAATTTTTTTTCAGTGTTCCAGCAGGAGACACGTGGAAGTTAGGTGGAGCTAATGTCTTCAATGTCCAGGTGCACAATCAGCACACAGGAGAAACCATATTGGCATTGCTCAAATACTTTTTTTTAATTATTATATGAAGACAGTTTTCCAGCAATAAGCCAGGAAAAGGGGGACAAAAAAGGGTTCAAAACTTGTACCTCACTGCCATTCCAATTGTCCTTGTCTGTGTGTTATGTTGTACCAAGGTCGGTGTTGTCTAGATCTTCAGCACAGGAGGACGTACCCGGTATTACTCCAATTTAGCATTTGCATTGGACAATTTGCAAGCACAAGTAAATGTCAGCTTAGTTATTTTGCTGTTTTTTAATTACTCTTCTATATACACTGAAATCCACTCACTGGAATTCATTTCATTTTATTTTTCACTTTCAAAAACATATTGCTTCAACAGGCTGCTCTCCTTGCCTGCACCTCTCAGATTCAGATTATTATTTCCTCCTCCTTCAACTGAAACTCTATTCCTTTCCTTGTTTACACAAAACTTGTAACTTGCCTTTTCACCTTGGACATGCACCTTTTTTCATCAGGTCCTCTATTGTGCGGCACATCGATGTGACTTAACACCTTATTTAAGAAAACTAGTTGTCAGTGCAATACAAAAATCAAATGTAGTGACCACAGTATTAGGCCACTCTCCCTTCAGAACGCTGAGGCTCAGGGTAAGGGTGGCACGTTCCTACTCAGTTTCAGACTCCAAAGCCTTCCTGAAAGAGGCCCTCCCTTTAATAACAGTGACTAGAAAGCAAATTAGCTTTTCTAGAACAAAGTTTTTCATGGGGACGGACTGAATGTGAGCAACAAGTGGCTGTGAAGGTCTTTGTAAATGAGTTTGGAAAAGTTACTTGTTCCCTTGTCTAAAGCTCAGGAGGGAAGAGGGCTTCCACTAAACAGATTTGGAGAGATGTGAGAGCCTTTGCTGGGGCAGAGGGAAATGAATGTGAATCAATGCAGAAACAGTGGCACAGAGTGCAGTGCTCAGGGTATTACTAACAATGTTCAGATAATACCCAGCTCCAACCAGACTGCAACAACGATGGCAGTCAAGTTCTTCTTTGATTAATACCTGAATCCAAAGCCCCACGTCCAAGCTAAACAGACCACGAGGACCATCATCTCTACAAACAGCAGAAACGGATGCCCTTAGACAATAAGAGCTACAAGGCAAAACCTCAGCAGAACTTGACCTACAAACAACAGCATTTGCAAACTGCTACTAGCAGCCTACTCGGTGAACGGTGTGCATGGTGCAGCAGTTTCACAGCCTAGTGACAGTGCCAGGTTAATGAGCTGCCGTATTTGCCCTACGCTGACACTTACTGCTCCTCCGCGCACATCTGCCAACAGGATAAACGCTGGAGAAAAAGGTGGTGCCTTGTTTTCAGCCATGTGTGCTTGCCAAGCTGCTCCGCTGTCCTGTCAATTTAGACAAAAGTACAGAGGGTAGAACAGGGAGAGGAATAAGCAGCTAAAAGATGGCAGTTGTGGGGGCCGCTTAAACCTGTCCGGGAAGCCCCAATACTGAATGTGAATATGGTTTTGCGAAGGCAGCTGAGCTGAATTAAGCACTCACCAATGCCAAAAGGAACTACCTTTTCTCTCTGCTCTTTTCTCATTCATTTTTGCTCCCAGCTGTGCAATTGATCACACGGTAAACCAATTCAAGCCACTAATCTAGCAGGAAATAGTCACTATTCTTTTGCCACGGTAATTTCCTGACATTTTAGTGAGCGGTATTAGTTCCCTAAGCAATTCAACAAGTGACAACGCAGCCTGGAGGAAGCGGCTGGTGCACACCTCCAGAAGCAGGAACGAGGAAAATGGATCTCCCGGCATCCAGGGTGGTGAACGGCTAATTTGCCTAAAGCTGTGCTGTGAAACCACTCCCTGTGTCAGCACAGATCCACAGACACTACGTGCCAGCCCTACTATGATTCTTGCAGTCCCCTGCCATGCATTCTCACATGTATACTATCAAAAGCATTCCCAGGGCAACGTGGTCACCTGGATCGGAAAGTGATTGGCCCTAAAATAACCCATCCTCTCCTGCATTTTATGAACTTCAATTTCTCATCAGGCACAATTTATGCAACTTAAAATGCCAGGACATAAGAGTCAATAAACCTGAGTGACAAACATTATGGTGAAGACTAAAAAGAAAGATAAAATCTTATGTGTTCATGGACTATATGGGAACAGGTGGCTTCAGAACTGCACACAGGGAAGCTGCCTGCTGCTCGCTCCTGCCGTGTTCAAGAAAATAAGATGTTATACATTCACAGTAATTACACATTTTTGCCAGTGCACTTCTGACTTGTGAACATCATTTCCCACCATCAGCGTAGATGTATAAACCCTTGCGTACTGATTAACTATTCTATCTGAAGGAACAGCTGACTAAATTAATGAAATATGAAAAAAATAAAGGCTAAGATTCATTTGGATCCTCATTAGATCTTTTAAACTGTGCTATGAGCTGATAGAGAATTAATGTAGCTATTTCTCCAGAATTCCTGGTCTGCATTAACTGCACACCATTTTATTATGCAATTATTCTTACGGGTGTTTTCCACGAACTAATTGTGAGGACCAACTGTAGTACGACTACGGGCACGTAAAGAGCAGCTCTGAGTAATTACTTACTTCAGTCCAGCCATACTGCATGACTGATAAAAGGTAAAATAAATATTTTAACCATGACGCCCTCTACTTAATTTCTTACAGTGGCAGAAACATCTCTCAAGCTTTTCCAGTCAGCATTTCTGTACTTTTACTATTTTCCTCCTTTGAATACAGCCACCAGTCAAGGCTTAGGCAGCCGTGGTTGTGCACAAGTGCGCTGCCCTGGCTGTGCAGCTGAAAGGGAGGGAAGCTTCCAGGGAACTGCAGGAACCAAACTGGCTGTAAAACCACAACGTGTGGGCTCAGGACAGATGAGCAGCTGTGGACACTGAATGCGAGAGAAGAGGGAGAAGAAAATCACCACGGAAAAGCAATGAGTGAAATAGAGATTTCTTCCCCTGTAATGTCTACTGTTTTACTAAAAGCAGTGTCCAAAACAAATAAAAAACAAGTCCCACAAGTTTCAAGCCCAACAACTTCATGCAGTAAGAATGTAGGTCTGCAAACAGCTATGCATTTTTTAGACTACGTATCCTGTCTCTTCGACTTTCAAAAGACCTTCGTGACTCTTTCCAGCAGCTTGGCAGATGATGACATTATTTGCAAGGTTTCTCTGGCCCATCGAGTCATCCCACCTCTCATTGTAAGGCACCTGTGGGTTACCAACTGTGTAGAATGGGAAATTCTGGCCAGTCAACCCAGGTTATGACACATACCAGAGCCACCTCACTTCTGTCCTGAACAGGAATTACTGATAATATCCTGTGGCTTGCTGTACGGGCTGTAGTAAGGTCTCAGCTATAAAGAATCGGTACTCTAACTCACTTTTGCAACAGCCGGTAGCTGTAACACCCTCTACGAGAACAGTGTTTCAAAAAATTATGTACAGTGACTCCAGGTTTTCTGCTGGTCCAAAATTAGAAGCAGTACCTGAACATCAAACCTCAGCTAGCTGCTACTGAAGCAGATTAAAGGAGTGCAAGAAAAACAGGCTCATCACTTCTGAAAAGCTAGAGCATGGAGAAAACAGCAAATAATGAGGTCTGTGCTGTTATTTGATCAGGTGAACTACTTAGGACAAACTTGGCTCCTTTTCAAGGGAGCAGAAAAAAGAGGCGCAGTCAGCAGGCACTACTGCATTGCCAGTAAGAGTCAGGAGGACTCTGCACCGCTGTGTTTTTATCCTGACAAAGTTAGTCCAAACTGTCACCCTATCAGCGGAGATACGCCACTTCTCATGATGCTGCATTTTGCTTAAACTCAGATCATTTCACAAATTTATTTGTGTGGTGTGAGCAAGTACAGAACTGCAAAATGATAGAGAAGCTGACGGGTGGTTAAGACAAAAGCATTGTTTTCTAAAGCAGATAGGGCCTACTACGGTTTCTGAAAAATTAACGTGCATCTTGATTACACACCCACAGAATTAAGGCCACAAAAACTATTTCCTTATGGGAAATCTGCATAATAAAATTTAAACTAATTAAAAAAAAAAAAGTAAGGAATACGTATTAACCTGAAGTCCTTTGTGAACAGGCTGTTTGGAATATGAGAAGTCTAGAGGCCAAAGTCTCAACAGCACACTCTTGCCTATGACTTCCTTTTGTGCAGTCAAAATCACCCACTAGGTTTGAAAACGCTGTCCTTTCTGTCTCCTTCTTACTGACTGACTTCAGATTCTGGCAGTAACTGCCAGTACTAAGTCTGTATCAAACGCTAGCACAAACTCAGTACAGATACTCTGAAAAAATGCGACAGCAAAAGGTGTGACAGGACATGAGAAGAAAGAGGTTTTCAAAAGATCATGCCTATGTGTAGCTCTTGTAAAAAACATGATAAAAATACTGCATGATAGCACATTGCTGCATAATGACTTGAGAAATGGAATGTGAATCTGCTTTCATGAATGCACAGCCACAAGGAAACCGAGCTGAAGCCCTGTACGCAACTTTAGATTCACAATTGCCCAATTTTTGGATGTTTCTTGGTGCATCTGACATAGATGTTGTTTGTAACTTAATCAGTAGCACGCACAGACACACTCAAACAGGTAAACACAGCACAGTCTAGATACCTGCACCACTTTGGATTACAGTTAGCTTCCTTACAATCAAGCAACAGTGATGGAAATCAAATGCTAATTAGTTCTGAATCCAGCCCTAGGCATCTATTACTTAATCAAACCCTGAACATACATATACACACATGCATAACACCATGCCGTGCTGGCTCAGCGAACTGAGACTAATTTTATACAGAACTTACTCCCTTTGTTATTCTCTTCCTGTTTACAATATGCCTAAAGTGATTTCATTTAAATTAATATGCACGTAGAGGACATACCTCCTTTTTTTTTTCTCCAACTTCAATACCATTATGATCACAGAATTTTATTACTGCAAGTAACTTCAGTACAAGCAACAAGTACATGCAGAGATGCCAAGCTGTACAACACAGACATAGAGACTTTACAGTGCAGCTATGAACTACTTTAGGTCACATTTATGTTCATAAAAATATTTTTTAAAAAAAGATAAATATTCATTAGCTAATCTTCCAGCAGTGTTTTATCTGACCTACCTGAATTACACCACCTTTCTTGCCCTTCAGTAGTCTTTTCCTGAAGCTCGCTTGCTGCAGGTTCCCAGTTTGTCTGAGGCCACTGCTGATAACGCCGACTGCTCCCTTGTGTGGTTGCAATTCTTATGACCAAGTTCCTCCTCACTGATTTTCCTACCCCAGACCTGCCCAGTTTCACTTCTTTACTCCTCAAGGTGTTCTCATCTGTCTCCCCGGGGAAATCACTTGAGTGTACTTCCAACACGTGAGCCGACAGGCACAGACCACTTGTAAAACGGGTCCGCCTGGCTTCCAGGCATCAGCTGCTCACCGGGTGATGACAGAGACAGGCAAAGCAAAGAGTCCTCGGGTGGGGAACTGGAGAGTAATTTGAAAGGCAGGCAAATACAGATCAAGAGGGATAGGCTAACATATTAAACAGAAATCATACCCTTCAGATTACAGTTTCATGTTTAGAAAAAATGGGTTCTTGGAACCAAAAATCTGCATAAACCCCCTAAGACTCTGGATGCTGAAAACGCCGTCTACCACGAACACAATCGGCAAATGGAGAGAGAAGATCACTGACACCAAACCATGCTACAACAGACAGCAGCAATGCAGGCTTTTTTCACATTCTGCCTTACTCGTTTGTATCCCTCCTGCTCACGCTGTCCATGCATTCTGCCAGCATTTTCCAGCCCTGCCGTCAGTTCTCCCCTGCCCTTTCCTCCCACCGTTCCAGCCCAGAGCTCCCACACAGCCTTGGCAATGACCGTCACTTACAAACCTGCTTTAAAATCCATCCTCAGCTCCCCAAAGGGATCGGGTAATATTCCTGAACTTGCCCTGTGACCTTTTCCTGCTGTAGTGCCCTTGGGGTCATGGTTGCATTCAGCAGCGGAACAGAGCCGTGAGGCATAACCGTCGTAGCACCTGAGCTCCTCAGCATTTTAGTTCTGGGGACTTTCTTCCCACCCAACCCGGGTATACAAGTCCCAGCTGTTGGCCTGCCCCCGACCCCATCAATGAAAAATCTTCTGTTAAAGAGTTTCAGATTTCTGACTCGTTCTTAGCTGAGTCTGAACAAGACTGTTTGCTTACCTACTTCATACGAGCGAGAGGCAGTTGTATTACAAGGGGAAACAGCTTCAGACCTATTGAGAGACAAAGTTCATTTCACAGTCAACACCACACTGCAGGTGGCTTTGGTAAGATGTAGAAGTCGATATGATCTCTGTCAACTCTTTGAGCAAAACTTCCCTACTCCTGTTAACGCTTCGGTGCTGCGTACATTCTGCTGTTGTGGGAAAATTTTAATCGCGGTAGAGGCAGTAGCTTTAGGTACTGAAACACAACAGTCAATTTATCCATAAAGACAGAATATCAATATACTTGTAGACAAGTAAACCCTACACTGCTCTCTGGGATTATTCTTCCAGCTGGCATTTACTGTCTATGTGTGCAAAATGGTGAAAACCAGGAGTGATTTCTTCATTGCTCCAGCTCCACAGAGATTGGCAAAAGCGGGCAAAATAGTATTAGTGACGTAGCTTCATGATGCGGACTTTCATCCCCTGAGAGACCAGGAGAGGTATCTTCTAGATTGAAAATGCTCTTGAGTTACAAAGATCACCACGGGTGCTGAGTGTAGGCTCAGACTCTGATTTCAGCTTTTCTCTCACACTGGTACTAATTTGCATTGACTCTCGGCAGGATTTTCTCCATGAAGGAGGAGGGGATCAGTCCGGTACATCATTCCCCATTAAGAAGTGGCTCAAATGCAAAGGACAGTTCCTCATTTAAATGAGTTCTTCACTGAAATATGTTACTTTGCACAGGTGCCCTCCCCAGAGGCACCAGAGGGAACCTGGTCAGATTCTTTTTTAAAAATACGGTAATTTGCAGTCTTCCTCCTTTTGGTCCTTCTTTCACAGTTTCTACAATCCACAACTGTAGAAAAAAGAATGGGAAAGGCAAAGGGTTAATATTCAAGGCATGCATATGCAAAAGCATCCATGGCTGCTGGTTTTTGTTTCCCCAGTCAACCTCTCTGCTGTTCTCCCAGTCGGACTGGTTGGAGAAGGTATTTTAATGGCTCAGAGTTCAGGCCTCAGCCTCCATAACCTACCTCACTGATCCACAGGCAGTTAATGGACAGCAGTCACTTATCGTTATGTTCTGTCCTGTGGAAAATAAAACCTTTTTCTGCTCTAAATCTTGTGTGGTGTGCACATCCACAAAGAAAATGCTGTCTATTTAAACGCCTCCCGACTTCTCTCTGCTTTTTCCTCCAGCAAGTCTGATGAGGCACGCTGAAAGGCAGTAGAGTGGCGGTCTTACTAACAAAAACATTCTCTTTACCTCCAAGCCAGCTCTAGCCCAGCTAGCAACCCCGCAAACCACACCGCAGCTGCTCAGTGGCCTCCAGCTGTGGTTCTGGGACTAAGCAGCAATTCAGCCACAAACCCTTCAGTCTTTGTCCTGTGTGCCCAGCCTGTTAGCGGGGGTGCTACTTTTGCAGTTGAACTCCCAGAAGGTAAGCACACTCCAAGGAACTGCTGCTGGACCAGGAAAAAAAACAAGCTTCCGATGCAAGGATCACCTTCTTAAATGCTGTTGAGGCACCCACTTTTTCGGCAGTAATTTCGAGGTGGTGAGGTCTCTGACTTACTTTCACATCTTAAAGGAACATTTGAAACTGTGGCTTTTAGCTGCCTGTGATTGATCTTTTGGTCAGCCTACACCCACAGAGGCTGAAAGGCTCAGGACCTGTTCTTTTGTTCCTGCAAGCCAGCCATTCATCTCCGAACCGAGTAAGAATTAGCATAAATGACACAGAAATGAAAGCAAAATTCCCATCGTTATCCCAAGTTTCTGTCCTGCCTCATGAGCTTTGCCTTCCAAAATGGCAGGTCTTCTGACTTGAGAACAATCCATTTGCCTATTTAATATTTAGATTTTTCTTGAAAATGGTAATTCCAGCATGCTTTTCAGTTCATCCCTGCAGTTTTTGTTATTTAAAATTTCCAAAAGAACAAAGGCTAGGAGGGAGTAGCATTATATGAAAAGAAATAAAGGAAAAAAGAGCTTCTCCTTATAAAAATCAAATTACTGAAGGATTATGCATCAATCAGCACATTGAAGGTCCTGTATTTTGCCACCACTTCCTCTATTCAGGGTTAGGCACGTCTAGTAATAGTCATTTTCCCCTGCTTCCCTGCCAAATTAGATCCTGTTGTTCCCAAATCTTAAATCTAAATGGAAATTTCATTTGTGCAGTTTCACACAGTCACTGGTCTGGTCAGCCCTCTCTCCTCAAATCCGATGCTTAGGAAAGATCCTGAAGGTTGGCCCGATGCTGTATGTAGGCTACAGTACAGTTTTCCCCTTTGGTTTCTTCGGCAGATTTTCTAGGCCCAGAAACTGAGATTCACTTGATACAGCTGAAAAGCTAAGTTAAGGTGGTAGCTTCCCTAAGTTCTCTGTATCGTTAAGACAAGGTCATAAGGACTTCTGGAGAGCCATTCAAGTACTGAAATCCTCTCTCTCTGCACTGATGTCACAGGTACAAAGGGTAACCTCGCTCCTGATTTACACCCCTTGGTCAAACGTCAGAAGTCAGATACCGTAAACTTGGGCTGAATTCCATTGTCTTCCTCTTCTTCAGAGAAATCACTTCCCTGAGCAGAAGCTCTTTGGGCTCCCCAAATCAATACTTATCTACAGTCTAAGTCGGTAGCTTGGCAACAGCCACTCCCAGAACTCCAGGGCTTCGAGTTAGACTGTAAGTTAGAGCAGCGTGTATCACGAGCATTCAGTTCTGCTCTGTCCTGAACAACCAACACCCTGAGCACAAGATGTATACACGTTCCTCTGTTAGTCTCACCTTTTCCATTTCGGGTTTTTTATGTTCTTTTTGTTAAATGTATAAACTTTCCTTTTAAGTTCCTGCTCTTTGACAACATTTTCACACTGGTCACACTTTCCAGGAAGAACGCAAGGCTCCCCTTGGCAAAACCTAGAAGGTAGTGAACAGAGATAGAGCGACCTACACACCAAGTCTCAGGATGAGATAAATTGCAGGGTGTCACACCAAAAAAAAAAAAAAGCGCAGGAGACAGCTATCCCTTGGAAAGGATTCCTGCAAGAAGACCTTAGAAGAACTAGGAAGTATTTATCACCAAGAGCTGTAACACTGCTACATAAACATGCATTTAAGACCTATACCATTTAATAATCTAATTTTTACATCTGTAATTCATCCTCTAACACCTTACTACGTCCTAATTATAGCAGAGAGCAATCAGGAAGAAATCAAGACACGTAGAAACAAAATCCTGTCTGCCAGCGTCCCTGGAAATGGATTCTAGTACACTTGGTATTACGCAGCAGCAAGGAGGCTGCTAAGAGATTGGAATCACATGCATAAAAACACAGTATTTGCTGCCCAGGTTTTCACAGAGTAACGAAGCAGTATCAAAAAGCAATACCACTAGACCAAAAATCAGCCTCCTAACCACACATATACACGTGGAAAGCAGGGAGGAAGCATCTGGGAGACAGCTTAATGGTGCAGAATTTGAGAGCTGGGGTTTCTTAAGAAATGACTGTGCCACCTCAAATCGAGGGTCCATCAGCCTAGTTGTATGCCTCAGATGGTTCGCAGTCCAGCGCCTAGAGCACCAAAAGACTGGAACAACATAAAATGATACCTCCCTTAACAGCAGCCTGTGGGTCAAGGATGTATTTAGCCAAATAGAACTTTTTCTTTCCTATGCCTCGAAGGACTTTGCTCAGCTGGTTTTGAACACTTGCAAAACTTTAGCAACACAATGCTCTCTGATAAATTCTGCATCATTCATCTAACTCGGGTGAATAAAGACTTCATTTTGTTTGAAGATGGATTGCCATCTTCAAACCGGCTACTCAGCTGGCAGTGAAAGGAGTGGTGATGGCAAGAGATGATTAAGTTTCATGTATGATGAGAATACCAATATACTCCATCGCTTAAAAACAGGAAAAAAAGGTTGTGTTTGTGTGGATGAAAAAGGAGAACAAGAGACAGCCCAAACCATTTAAGGTCTGGATACTGATCTGGAGCAGGCCATGATTTGGGGTGTGAGCAATTCAGCGCAGGGACTTGATTCTCACTATGATACATACACCTGGTAATTCCTACTATCAGCAAACTCTTGACAAACGACTCTCACAGCTCAGTCCTCAGAAAATTTCTAACCCTTCTTTGCCTAGTCCTGCAAGCACCTTCTCCAATTTTGGTTTGTTTGTTTTTTTTTCTTCAATGACGACAAAGATCTTAGAATCACAACCAGTTTTGAGTTGGAAGGGACCTTAAAGACAACCTAGTTCCAACCCCCTGCCACGGGCAGGGACATTTTCAACTAGACCAGGTTGCTCAAAGCCCCGTCCCGCCTGACCTTGGGGGCTCTGCATGCCGGAGGGTGGTCGCGGGACAGCGAGGGAGGCCATAGGCAAAGGGATGAGGTTACCTCCTGTCGTCCGGCCTCCGGGGAAATGCAAGGACGGCACCGCGGCCGGCTGGGGACGAGGCGCTGNCTCCGCCTGGGCGCCGGGGCGGGTAGCTGCGAGGGGGCGGGAGGAGCGTCTCCACCTCAGAGGGGAGGGAGGAGGGAGGGAGGGAGCGAGCGGGCTGTGGCGGGGGGGCTGGGTGTGGGGGCGCAGCGGCCCCTGCCGAGGACGGCTCCCC
>VWZK01006728.1:0-10495 GCA_013396935.1 Baryphthengus martii | reverse complement strand
GCTCCTCAAACAAGCCCCTTGGGCTCGACCCGGGCGTCCCCCAGCGCCGCGGGCGTAGTGCAGGCCCGGCGGGCAGTTAGTTACAGAGTGCTCGTCCTGCGGTATAGCGAGGGCCTTGGGCTGTCCGAGGGCTCTGGCGTAAGAAGTTTGCCGCCACGGTTAACCTCATGAAGTTGGTTGTGGGAAGAGACCCTTGGAACACCCAGCGCCTCGATACGGCTTAGCGGTGCTTTAAAGTGCTGTGTTAGCAATAAACACTGGAAAACGGGTGCCCACTAATTTGAGAAATCATACATAGGAAAAGAAAGCTGATGAAAACTATGCCTGCTGCGTGACGTGTGTAATCACTACAGTGAAGCTCTTTCATTTCCTTCGTCACAGTTTCGACCCATCCATCAGTGCTTGTCAGAAATGAAAGGCAAGGCTGTGTATCACATTTTTGGTTAATATCAAGGTTCCAAAATTCTTAATTGCCGAAGTTGGGCCTCTGTATATTTTTCTCCAAAGCAAATTTTACAACCTACAACTTAAGCAGAGGTTAGTAAATCAGAAGCACTTTAGCTACTTACATGGGGACGGAACTTAGCTTGTGTAGTTACCTGGCTATAGAGTGCAAGTATGAAACACTGGGTACAAATGGGGATTTTGCAAATAACTTTGAAAATTAGGAACTGCCCTAAGTCAGAGTATTTGCAAGAAAATCTTGAAGACAACTAACAGGATAATAAAATTTTCTCAACAAGTGTTCGACACAGCGATCTTTGTTATTCGTGATACCAAAACCTTTACTTGACACAAATACGGCACATTTGAGTGTTGTTCTATGTAATTTTAAAATGCATTGAAAACAGTATGCACCATACAGTAACTTCAAGGTCAGGTTCTTAATGAATTCATGTGTAAATTGAATATTTATATAAATACTGGCTTGTTGGTTTTGTGTATGTGGTTTTTTTTGTGTGTGTGGGTTTTTTTGTTGTTGTTTGGTTGTTGTTTTTGTTTTTTAACTCATTACAATGTTACTTTCTCTCAGCTGTGTAAAATCAACTCACTTCAAAGTGAAATAAAGCACGAAATTCCTGGTTTCCTTGTAGATGGCTGAATCAGAATCTCAGGAAGGAAACTATGATAACATGGGAAAGATGGTGGTGGACCTGAACAGGGACTTAGAAGAACTGCTGGAGGAAATGGAAAAACTAACAGGTGCAGGTCTTTATTGAGAATGATATGGCTTTGTCTACTAGAGTGAAAAAGTTAAAGATTTATTATTAGTATTTATTGCTGTAAACTTCCATGAGATAGAAATGTAAGTGGAAACAATCACCGTCAACTAACACCCTAATGCTCTTAACTGGGAGAAAGCGTGCAAATAATCTGGTGGCTCAGAATTGGAAATTAATAGGTGATGGCTAGTGGCTGAAAACAGAAATAATACTAAGGAAATGTACAGATGTTAAAATAGAGTATGTAAAATGAGATTTAATTCTTTAAAACGGTGGGATACATAGGACCTCTCATGTCAGCACATTTAACTCCTCAGCTACAATAAAGACTTCTTTGCAAATTTAATCTTAGTCCTATACCTACGGAGAGGACTGCATACTCCTCTCTATATTTTACAACAATTCTGTCAGAAACTGTGTTCAGCTAACAAGGCTGGTAATTAAGCTCTTTGTAATTAAACACAATTTATGGGTGCCATTGAGAAAACTACAGTCGATTACAGTAGAATAAAAGGGAAAGTATGACAGAAGTGCTGAAACGATTTGCTTTATCAGACACTCATTATTTCAAAACCAATTTCATTACATAGGTTGTTTTTAAAACCTTTCATCTCTGTGCTGCAGCCTCCTTGACCTTACTCTACCTCACCTAAAACAAGCCTCCTGAACTATAACTGGTCCGGAGAGAAGATTCTTTGGTTCATTTATTTTAAAAGTCTGTTGAACCTTTCTTTTTGATTACCTGTTTTGTTGTAATTTTTAAAGTGTCTATCTCCCTTTTGTAATTTCCATCAGTATAATTCCATTCGGAAGTATTTTGAGACATTTATAAAGAAGTAATACTGAGCAGTCTTTTAGTTAACCTTGAGTATCCCTGTGGGCAGTTTCCACTTTATTTTACAGCAAGCCTTCTCGACGTAAGATCTGAGCTGATAATAATTTGTGTACTCTATTGGTTTATTGAATCGGACATGGATTTTATTTAGTCGAAATTGCTGGCTTAGTAGTATCTGTTGGGTCTGTAGTGCAGGCAAGCTGGATGGAGTATGACATGGTAGTCCTGCGTACCAACCCAGACCTGGCCAACTCCATGACGCGTTTGGAAGATGCCTTTCTGAGCTGCAAAGAAGAGGTGGAGAAGAATTGGCAAGCGGTGCTAAATGAGTCTAAAGGTGAAGAGTGAAAAAAAGGAATAAATGGAATTTAGTCATGCTGGCAGGATTACATCACTTGGAATACCACTCAACTTGTTGTTTTCCAGCCGCGGAGATTTCACAGACACTGTGGGAAATGGATTGGCTTTCATCTTGCTAAGAACTACTTATGTGTAGACATCTATGAAAGTATTTGAAGGAGATTATATATATATACATTTAATATTGTTGGAGATAACAGGTAACAATGCATCTGGTTTTATTATGCTCGTCAGTAATCCTTGTAGTGTGCGTGCATACACACGATTTACATGCCTTCTGTGTCTTTTCTGGAAGATCATACTTAGCCAGCAACATACATGGAATTCTTTGACACCTAAAGAAAAGGGGGTGGGGAGTAGTTGGGGTGCAGTGGACCGTTGCAATAGTGTTGCACCAGCACATCCCCTTCCAGGAAAACTGAATACTTTTTTTTTTTTTTTTCCAAATGAAAACCAGGTGAAATTGTACATTTAGATTGAATTATTTTGCTGTGGGATTGCCAGCTTGGTGTTCAGTTACAGAAGGCTGTTATTCAGATAGCTCACCTGCAGTTGTTTCATCTTGTTTCCTGGGATTTTTAATCATTTCTTCGGAATGCTTTTTCCTGAAAGACTGTTCTTAAACCCTCTGAAGGTAACATGTCTCATTTAACAAAAACCCGTTACCATTATAGCCTGCGCTGTGGGGGGTGTAGTCTGTGGGATTGACGCAGAAACCGAACTAACGATGTTATAAAACATGCTCTTCTCCATCTGTTCCTACTGTGCACTAATAAAAAAAGGAAGAAAAAAATTACTTCTCTTTGGTAAGAGGCATTTCATGATTTAAATAATATCTAAACAGTCTCTTTAAAGTTTTCTACTTTTTATACTGTGTATTATCTTGAGACTGGTTGATCTTGATTCACAGACAGAATGTTTATCTCACTGAAGTGAAAAAATATGTAAGTAATTTCACTTTTTTTTTTTCTTCAATGCTACCAAATGTTTCTAGAGGTAAAGAACATAAACTTTGAACTCTGCTCTTGACTCTCCAGTCAGTAGGTTAAACCCAAAATTCTTTGAAGAGGCACTGTTTTTAACAGCTTTTGTACGAGTGTACTGAATGTTGTGGTTGTGCGTGACCTTGTGGCCATAAAGTGCTAAGTACAGATTGACTGTAGATTTTCCAGAAAGTTCAGTTTTCATTTGGACACTTAAACCAAGTGTCTAGTGTTAAAAAAAACACCACATAAATTTTTGAATCCAGGGCTCCCCTTGAGAAGAAAGAATACTGCTCAAAATCAACACTTCTAAAAAATGTCTTTTAATTAATTGTGACATTTGGTGAAGTTGTGTCTTTTGTGTAGACTCGAGTCCTATTTCCTGTGATTGTAAAGCTACAAGCAGCAAGTTGATCAGAATACGGTGTTTCTCCAGAGCAAAGGGCCACAATCGGCGAGCGCAGCTGTAAGGAGAGGAGGCAGTGGGAACTTTTCCGTCCCCAAGTCTCATCACTTTACAACATTTCCCTTCTGAAGTTTGGAAAATGGATTTTTTTTTTTTTCCTGTATCACTGCTCAGGCAGAGGGCATTACAGGACCATCAACAGGCTCTATTCGGAGTACCTTAATTTTCTCCTTCCCGAAAGGCAGACAAGTGATAGGCTATTAACCCTCGGGCACCAACTGAGCCTCAGGGACAAGTGCTTACACTGAGATAGCAGGTCACCCTGCTGTGAAGGAACACAGAGGAGCAGGGGGTGCCTGTGAACAGGTGTTGTCTCTCCCACCCTTTTTCTTCCTCCTGAAAGTTCTCACACATGTGACCAGGAACACCTAAAGGTGATGGGCACGGAAGACAGACATTAGGAAGAAAGAACTGAAGGCTGCGGCTGGAACTGTAGCATATACTCTGTGTAAGGAGCCTTGGCTGGCTTGAGGAGGTTGGGTCTGCCTCCTCCTGCCCAACATTTTCCTTCCAGCTATGTGACAATAACCAGGGGTATGCACCAGCACGAGAACAGTGCATGTTCCGTGAAAAACTATACACCAAGATGATGATACTTTTCCTTAAACACAAATTATTTAAGGACTAAAGTTGATTTTCTCCTTTGTTTTTTTTTTTTTTTTTCACACTGAAAATTAGCTTGTGAGGACTGTGAGTTTCGCTTCGTGCATCTCACCCTCTAGCCCCTTTCAGCCCAGCTAGATGATTCAGGCTTGCAGCAGAAACCAGGGAGCCAACATGGGAACACCTCCGTGTCTTGTCACGGGGGCGTCTCATAAAATGTTCAGTAAACAGTGTGTGGAGCAACAGCCCCATCTAGTGCTCACCGAACTCAAAACCGCCACGACCATCCAGACTGCGGGGTTAACATCTCTTAATCCCCCCATCGCCAAAGATTCCTGCAGTCAAAAGCATCCACAGCGGTTCGGCTTTATGGAGGGTGCTCCCAGTGAACTCCACGTGTGTGATCTGAGCCTGTGCAGCAGGTACTGCCCTGTGCCGAAGGCACCAGCACGCCTCCCCGAGACACCTATAGCAGCGAGAGAAACCGGCACCGGTGCGATGCCCGTCTGTACCCCCCAATAGAGCGGTGAGGAGTTCTCTTCCCTTAGTCTCCATTAAATAATACTTTAAAAGCACACTGCAAAGCAGTTGAAAGGTTTTGTTTCTTTCTCGTTACACGGAGACCTGGACATGTCCCGGAATCCGTCTGCACCCTGGTTCATTTTGCACAAGTAGACGGGCTGTCTTGTTTCCACAGAGCAGATCAGCTTTAAAAGTGCGTGAATTTTAGCGCAGAGGTTACCAGCTCAATCCTTAAGGACCTGTTAAGGGTAGTAGATGCTCTGGTGTTCAACAGTGCAACTCTTTTACCGTCCTTGTCACAAGAAGAGGTACTGATCTTACGTAGTTGCCGGCATGGCAAGAGTTAGATGCCTAAGAGCAACTATTTAAGAGCTATCACATCAAACCGTGCATTGTCTGGTCCAAACAATTTGCATTCCTCTGCTGAATGTAAAAAGCTGTCTTTCCTGTGAGAACAAGTGGTACACAAGGTGCCTGGCAGTCCCTTTTTGTCTAGCGGCTCAGCTGCTACTGCACTCAGAGGTGCCTGGATTATCAACACTGGGTAGAATTTCCATGAACAGTTTCTTATCAAGAAACAGATGAGACAACTCAAGGGCCACTCCAGGGGAGTGAGTTCCCATTGTTTACACTGGAGAGAAGGGAACTTTCGACAGCTGAGAAGGGGCTGTAGACATCTCACCTGTCCACTCGGGCATCTCAATCTGTGTCAGAATGTGGGCCAGAGCTCTTAGTAAAGCGTTTATTTCACTTAGCACGAGTGCTCTTGAGTTCTTGAATATTATAGGCCTAATTCATGTTATCTCAGAAAGGCTCAAGAAGAGAATTCCTACAGGCTGTTTTATCTTGTTGGCATAAACAGTTTCAAAATTTCAGTCCAGCTCCTTGCAGCAATTTTTCCTGAGCTGCATATGCAGGAGGGATTACTGAATCTCTAACGGCCCTATTTACACAGCTGAGTATTAAAATAATGTTCTTTCGCTGGCGGTCTTAGCAGAGAAGCAAAGAGCGCATTGAGAACAAAGCGGGTGAACAACATTCCTTCCCAGTCAGTCATTTCCTCCAGGGTAAGGCCTATAGTGCCCAGGCACTACTGCCGTGAAAGCAGCAGCGCCTCTTCTGCGTACATTCTATTGATACCGATTTCTTTTCTATAGCACTGCCTCCTCACTGTTTCTGCACCACTGTAAAGTGCATTTAACTCTTTTTCAACAAAAATACATTTTCTCATTTTCTGATAAACTACTGCCTACTTGCCTGGTTTTCTGTCGGTGGTCTGGGTTTGGCTCCTAGTCAGATTAGAAGGGTTTGAGGTGACACGTAATTTTACACGTGGTTTGAGTTCTGCTGGTAACAAGAAAATTCTGCGGCTCTTCAGAAAGTCAAAGAGCGAATAAAGAGGACACAGGGTATCTTCCAATTTACAGAAAGCCAGACTAAATACAGACGTAGGGAGACACTAGTTAGAGCAGGTTAATTTAGTGACTAAGTTCCCATGCGCTCCAAATCATGGACAAAACTGAGTATTGTGTAAGGTAAGGTGAAAATAATTGGCAAGACAAACACACTGAGCACTAACAACAGAACACAGACCTACTAAGCCTCTGGAAACAAAAGAAGACTTACAGGTACACTGGTACAAGGCATATTTTGACTCTTAACCGCCTAACTGCTGTTACCCAATTATATTAAACCAGCAGCAGTTTGACTTTAACTTGAGGTGCAGCCAAAACAGAGTTCTAGGCTGACACGGATACAAACCACCGGAGCCAAGATTGGAGGAATCTTCAAACATTTAACCCATGCTCTGCATTTTTTGAGAGCAGATCTGTTTCTGTACTACAGACGTATACTTTATTACCGATCACCCTTAGAATTCCAGACTAAAAAAGCAGGAATTTACAAGCTAAAACTCCAGACTTCAATGCTTCAGTCAAGCATGGCAGAATGATGTATTTTGACAATAATCAGGGCAATACGATGAAGCTCTGAACTCAGTGACAACTTCCTGCAGGTCTTTCCTAAACCAGTTTAAGACCTTAACATATCAGAAGTAATTATTCATCTTATGAGCTGGCGGTACTAGTCCCTCAGGATCCATTTTCTGCCCAGTGCATCACTGTCCTCCTCTAAGACTCAAGACTGAATCACAGCTTCATTGCTCCAACACTGTTAACAGCGTAAGAGGGAGGGTTCCAGCTGCCACTTGTTTGATACAATCTCCAAACCTTTCTCTTCTCCTTTATGCTCGAGCAAGGATCCACATGGCTCTTCCCGCCCCCAAGTATGTCAGAACATCTCAGAGCAGACTTTTTCTTTCTACAGACTCCAGGTGACGCTGGAGGCTAGCTGGTGCTCCAAAAAGCCAAACCAGCAGAAAAGGGAATGCCTAAGGCCATGACTTGACTTTGAACTTGGGATCTACAGATGGACTTCCTAAAAAGCTGCAACAAATAATCGAATGTCAGACTTGTAGTTTTCTATCTTGCTTGGAAATTTCCACGGATCTACAAATTCAAGAGTTCAAAAGCCACTGCTGTAGAGCTATGAGGGTGATTGTAATTCTTGCTATCCAGATCACACAGGGGTGCAAGTTCACTCTGGTATTCTACATACTAGGGGAGTCTCAAGCGTGTGCTGGCATGAAAAGAGCACGCACACAGCTTGCCGCAAGGGCTCTCAAATCCTGTGCCACATAGAATGGCAGCAGCAGAAAGCCCTCATTTCACTTCCGAGGCATTTGCTGCACCTCTGTACAATCCTCCCATGGGAATGGGTGGGAAAGGCTGCAGGTGGATATAATATTGTTCAATGCTGATGTTTACAGATGATTTTGCCGAGATCTCGTCATTACAAGACTATTATGTTTAAATGCAACAGTGCACAGGCAAAGGAGGCCTACAGAACTTTCTTCTTCCCTTCTTTATCCTCCTCAAAAGATCCCAAGCTACAGGGAATATTTTTGCAGCTACCTAACAGTAGACACCAGGTTTCAGAAGCTTCAGAAGCAAAAGTCCTGATTACCTTCAGGCAGGCAGATTATTACAAAAACACTGTAAAATGATTACATAATGAGAGTGTAATCTCCTTCAAATATAAACCATTATAGTGCATAGTGCTCACGAAAGGGAAGAATGCTGGAATAAGAACAACACAGCACAAAAACAATGGCTCGGAGTAGATTATAGAAGTACGTTAACTACTCTGTAAATTCAAAATCCTTGTAAATCAAGTCTAAAAATAACCAAACAAAAAAAAACCCCAGACCACCACAAAAACTAAGCACTCATCTGAACTCCTGCTTGAGGCAAGTAAGCCCTAGCCTTGTTTCCAGGTACACAAGCACCACAGCTGCCAAGACAACTGACTCACTGACTCCCCATGATTGAGAATCAGTTTTACGTTCCTCCAGCCAAAGTTTAGCTAGCGACAGAATAAGTGGAAAAGAAAAATTTACGCCCAGCTGAAGACATCTAAAAATAATTTCAAGAAGTGTACTTTCAGCCTTGCTAAAGTTGAGCCTATATTTTCATAACCAGGAATTCAGGGATGAAGGGGTTATGTCAGTTACGAGCTTCTGTTTTATGCAGAGATTCTTCTATCAAATGCAGGACTGAAATAACAGAACTAGAGGCTGAGACACTGCTTGTATCTCCCTCAAGTTCTCCTTTCATAAAATAAAGGTGCCAAGTTAGGCACTTTTATTAAACTCATTAAATAAGATGTACTTTTTTGCAGAGGTTAAAAAACTCCATTTGGCCTGTCAAATCTCACTTTGAGCAACTGAAGGGACCTGAAGTAGTTTATATGACAAGTTCCACAGGAATGTTTTAGTATTTATGAATCTTACATCTGTTCATGTTACAATGAAGCTGCCAACCTTGCCCCAATCTGCCTGAAACAGATTTAGTTCTGAACAAAACTCAAGCCTACTAAGGATTATTCTTAAGAACTTTTAAAAGGTGCATTACTTATGTTTTCCTCAAATTACTAAATTTTATTATGTGTCACAACAGCCAAGTTCTTCATCTTTCAAGTAAAGACATTAGAATATCATTGCATTCATCTCAACATCTTCCCCAGTCTACAGCTTGATGTACTCAGTGCAAAACCTCAGTCTCACAGGAATCCCTGTACTTTCAGAACCGCTGAGTAAGCGATCCAGGGCTTCAGTGGCAGGTTACGCTGCCCACGTTCACAGCAAATGCAGCAGTGTGTGTACTCCAGAGTCAGAAGCATTCACCCTCCTGAACCAAGCCTGTTCTTTCACACCACACCTCATTAAGTTCTTAATTCATTGCAAAAGCAAGCAGGAAAATCCCCAGTGCAGTCAGCTGTGGGCAGTGCAACTCATGCATCACTAAACCGTCCCATAACCACCCCAAGGGAAAAGAAATAGGGTGCAGAAGCTGGAAGCAAAGTGTTTTGGAGCAGTTATCCCCTACGCTCCCCCTTCCTCTCATTTCTTAAGGTGTGACATTAGAGTGTCTCCACTGATGTAGTTTTAATTATTAATAGTGTGCAAGAACAGGGAAACCAGAAGAGACAAGGGCAAAAAGTACTTTCCAAGAATCTCTCTACTGAGATGTAGTCCCACATGCATAGGGGTACAGGGTTGCTCCCAATCAGGTGGTTTTAAATGAAGTGTTATTCAGTAAAGATCACATAGCTAAGAACAGAGAGGTGTCTTTAAGGAAATTAATACATTATCTAAGGTTTGGGTAACAGCAACTGCAAGACAGGAACATGAAAAACGTTGGACTAGAGAAGGGAGGACGTAAGATATCTGAAGAAACACACTCAACGTCACCAGCTGGAAGTAGACTGATAACACTTGCAAGACATCCAAATTTTAGGGAGGAACTTTACAAAAACACATTAGTAAGGCAGCAAATTACTTTGCTGATTATCACAAGATGGCACAGGTACAGAGACCTTACTGGTTTCAAATCAGAAGTAGAAAGGCTAATAAAACATACTGCCATTATTTGGAACAGAAGCTTGACTGAAGGGACAGTTACTAAGCCCACTTTGTCTTTTTGAGCAGAGGAGTCTCAAAGTTTGGATTCTGCTGTTTACAGAACACAAAACCCTAGTAAAACAGATGGGGAAAATAATATCCCATTAGCACACCAAGTCCTCCAATCTCCTGCCACAAGATAGTGACGGAAAAACCCAACTATTAACACCACCTGAAGCTGAAGAGCAGAAACAACAGGGTAGGGTACAGCTCAGCTGTATAATTTCTTTGTAGAAGTTGTTTTAGATTGAAGTAGATCCACCTAACCTAGCCATGTTCTTGCATCAACCAGCACATTTTTAGACAAGCTATGTCAACACAGACTGAAGAGGCAGCTCTCATTTTTCACATATAACTGTTCACAGAATCACTGAGGCTGGAATAGACCTCAGAGATCATCAAGCCCAGCCTATGACCTAACACCACAACATCAACTACACCATGGCACTAAGCACCATGTCCAATCTTTCCTTAAACACTTCC
>VWZK01006727.1:6945-36144 GCA_013396935.1 Baryphthengus martii | reverse complement strand
GCCCCCTGCCCGGTGTCTGCCCTGTCGGCGGAGAGGGTGGTATCCGAGCCTCTCACCCCGCTGAGCGCGGCCCCCGGTGCTCCTCAGGCCAGCCCGACGGCGGGAAACGGCCCTCGGAAATACATCGTCGTTTTCACAGACTCAGGCGTTATTGTCGAACTGCCCCATTTCAACCTGCGCTGCTCCAGGGCCCCGCCCGCGCCCCAGAGGAGGGTTTTCCCTCGGAGGATGGCTCTTTCACCTGCCCTCCTGCCCAGCCCAGGAGCCTCAGGTTTCCTCACTCAGAGGCGCAGGCAGTCAGCTCTGTCGGGTGGTGTTAAAAAAGCATGGATCCCCTCGCTCTGATCTTCTCGCAGAAGGGTAGATGCGCTCGGTCCTTCGGGACTCTCAGTGGGATACACAAGGCTGGATTTGGGAACCATTTTTCACTGACTTTGTGCAGTGCTGGCGCTAATCGACTTGACCAGAGAAAGGCAACCGCATACACTCAAGAAACTGCCATTAAAGAGAATAATTAGTAGTCAACATTGAAATTAAACTTTGGGTAAGTGCTGTATTTGGCATACCTTGAGTATAATAGTCTGGTTCTAGTAAAACTGTCAGAAGATAAAATTACATCTGATGTAATTTGATTTTCATTCCCCAGCACAGGGATCTCTAGTGTTTTCACTCTGTTCCACAAAGTGCTGTTAATGGCATATTAGATGGATATTTTAAGCTTGTCCAGCGCTATGTATCTCACCTATTGCCAATGAAGTTTTCCAGCAACAATTTTTCCTAGCATATATGTCCTAATGGGACCTGGAAAGTTTCTAGGTTTTTAAAATTACCTTGTGGGGTTTTGCATCTTCAGGAGGCCTAGACAGATTCTAGTGGAAGAGAATTGTAAATTAGAATAATGAAGCCTACTCTTTACTGCCAAGTATACCCTCCTGCAGCTACTCAAAATTAATGTAATGCTGTTATTTTACTAATTGCCCTTGAGGAGGTGGTTTCCTAGTTGTCCCCAATAAGTAGGTAGACAAAACCCAGGACTTCTATCAGTGACATTTTAAGTAACAATAAAAAAAACATATATGCCTTAAAAAAAAGGGACAAAAGCGTACACATATAAGAGTGTGTTCTTTTGGACATCATCTTAGGAAGAAACTAAAGAATTTGGAAAATGGAGAAGGAAGAAAATGCATGCAAAGTTTAGACTTTCCTATCCTGACAACATACAAATACAGATCCTTTGTCCTTATGTAAAGTCTGTTAGGTTTTTTGTTTGGTTTTGCTTTTTTTTGTCGGTGTTTGTTATTTTAAAGAACTTTTCTTCAGTTCTTGCTTCCTTACTCTCTAAAATGTGTTCTCATATGTAATTCTCTACAGTAACTGTAGGTGGTGATCATAATCAACTTTCACATTTCGGAACAAACGGTAATTGAAAGGACAGTGCAGTGGAAGTCAGAACTTTCGGAGTACATTACTGTCACACATTTTTGAATCCCAGCATTTTAAGACTACTGATGAGAGGAGAAAGCAAAAGTACCCTGAAAAGGGAAGAGACAGTGATATGAAAATTATAAGACTGTCATTTAATTACCCTTAATATACTGAACATGAGAATGCAGTCCATCATCATACAGTGCATTACAGCAAACGAGATTCTAAATGGTCTCAACATAGCACAAAGCAGAAAAATCTATATACTGAAATTATCTCAACGTGATCGACATTTTAAAAAGTTGCAATAATTATTAAAAGCTTTCAATAAAAAGTTAAAACACATTTAGGTTTCAAAATAATATTTTGTACATTTTGGAAAAATATAACATTTACTTTACATAACTGAAACATAAGTTATATTCTTTGTAGTTTGTAAGCTTCCATTATTCGTACATTCTCTCATACATTTTCTTTTAATACATCCTTTTCTCTGGACTGTAAGTCTAATGCAAAAGTATCACTATTCTGAAGAAAAGCTTGTTTCTGCATTAATTTCCTGAAAAGTCCATTTGGATTTGCAAGTAGTTCCTCATGTTTTCCACATTCAAGAATTTTACCCTGGCCAAGGACTGCAACAGAATCAGCGTTCTGAATGGTAGACAGACGATGAGCAATAATTAGGACTGTCCTCCCTTCCATCAGCCGGTCCAGAGCTTCTTGCACCAGATACTCATTTTCAGCATCCAAAGCACTAGTAAGAAATGGGAAGCGGGGAGAGAGGAGACTATTTGTTGTTTTAAGACAGGTTAGTTTTGAATGCATTAGGCTTATTTTGCTAAAACTGCAAACCTTTGCTGTTGGTGGTGAAGATGAACCAATGGAACCGCAGAAAAGTTTTGAGAATACGTTTACTGCACACATCCAAGTTTTAGGCATTACATATCCTCATGCATGCAAAAATATGCACAGAGATGTAACACTAAATTAATTCAGTGAAAAAAATGAAGTTATGCTGCAGTATAATCATCTCTCTTTTACACTAAGATCTTCATTTAAACTAAAGATACAAAAAAAGCTTGAAGTAGATGTTTCAAAATCAACTGACATATTACAAATTTAACTCCATGCAAAATTACAACACAGTGTACCAGCTGTCCTTTCCACTTTCGTTAAACAGCTTTCATCACAGGTCTCCTAAGCAACTCTCACATTCTAGAAAGCACATTCTTTTTGTGGGCAGAGAAAAATAAGAGGGTAGGTAATTTCTGCAAGGGCATGCAGAGGAAGAAGGAACACCTCCCACATTGGAGTTTTACGGAGAGGTCATTTCTGAGTTTATTTATTTGCTTTCTTACCTTGTTGCTTCATCCAACAGAAGAATTTTAGGATTCTGAAAAACAAAGTAAAATCAGTTACAACAATTAGACAAGATCTGAGTACTCCCAAGGAAGTGTACTTGCTTCATCGTAAGAACTCAGTGTTGTTCAAAGCATTATTTTTAAAAAGTCTGAATGCTAAGAGGGCATTATCAAATGCCCTCTTATCAAAACAGAAACAACGCTCTTCTATACTCAAAGGTTCCAAACTAAAACATTTCATAGATATAAACAAAAGGTGGGAGATGATTTTTAATGCATACTTAGCAGTACTGTGGTCAAAAGTTCAGTTTCCTATTTACTGCTTTCATGTGGATCTTTCCCAGAGGCTCAGTTACCTTCTGCTTGCGGTCAGTCTGCTATAACATAAAACTGGCTAGTAACAAAAAATAACAAAAACCCACCAAGAGGCAGTATTCTACCCACAGATGAAAACGTAGTAGTTAACTAGCATTTAAGAACTCTTCCCAGTTCAATAAATAAATACATAAATAATAAATCACCAGCACTCAAATCCCTAAGAAGCCTTTTACTGAACTACAGGACATAATCCAAATTCCCTTGATGAAGCTGACAGTAAAATCTTTAGACTTTTATCTGAAAGAGAAGGGACTCCACTGCACTCCTGAACACATACATATCAACTACTAATTTATTTTTTACTACTTTTTTTTTTTTTCTGAAAGTGTTTACTCTCATTAACTGAACTTGACATGAAATGCAATCATCTTTTCAGCTCCCAGTATTCATGGTAAAAGAGAACTGGTATAGTGAAAAATTCCCAGTGATCTAGTAGAACTGGGCATGCTAAGATGCTGTAGAGACCTGTGTACCTTGACGTGAATGTAAACTGAGTTCAGCAAGGCTCAAAATTTCCATCCGAGCATCAGCACCAAACTGCCTCGCTGCAAGGCCCCCATGGCAGTCCCTGAACCAAACTCCCTGTCCAGAAGATCCTCAGAAGCCTCCTCACAGTTGTGCAGCATAGAGCCTGCTCTAAAGCGAGACCCATGCCAATCCTTGATGAAAAAAATGACACGACATTGTGCCTGAAATAGTATTTCATCCCAAATCTAGAGCAGTTCCCCTCAAAGCTAAGACACGGCATCTGTAGTGCTATTAATCTGCAACTCAGAATGAAAGCCCAGAAGCAACCCATAAATGATAAGAGATCTGAACACAAAGACAGAAGTGTCGCGGATGACTTTGCTAGCACCACATTCTTGAAGTCTTCCTTCATCTCTGACCTGTTCTTATGAAAGTGCACCATTATACAATGATTTACCATCAGCGTTGGCAAGAAATATTGAAAAACATGACTGAAAGATAGGGAGAAGCACTTAAGAGTAAACTGTCTTTAGTTAAACCACTCAGCCCTTTCAAACTTCCTCATTAACACAGAAGATAGGATTTTCTTCTTAAGAGCTACTTGTTCCACTCCGCCCATGGCAAGACCTCCTCCTTTTTAACCCTCCCACCTGCCCACAAAGGAGTTTAACAGCCAGTTGGGTGCTGGCTTACCTTGAGCAGAGCTCGAGCAATTGCGATGCGTTGCTTCTGTCCACCTGGGGGAAAAAGCTCAGTAAATTGAAATAGGAAAGCAGATGGTTAAAATTACTTCACAAATGCCTGGGCTGAGAAGAACTAGGCACATGTACTTTTAGGTGGGGAATGGAGATAAAGGAGGGATTACTTTTTAAAACTTATGGCAGGCTATGACTTGGAGAAAAAACTGGTAATAAAAGAAAAAATAACAGAATTTTTACTTCAGTCTATAGCATCAAGATTTTTAAAGTAAGCAATATAAAGATGTACCTGAAAGCAAAATGCCTTTTTCTCCAACTACAGTGTCAAACCCTTTTGGAAAATCTCTGATAAAACTAGCAGCATTAGCTATTTCAGCAACTTTCTGAATCTCCTCCACAGTCACAGTAGAAGGATCTTCTGCACCATAGGCAATATTTTCAGCAATAGAACAGGAGAACAGAATTGGTTCCTGATAAATTAAAAAAAAAACATAACTAATATGGCAGACCTGTAATTACATGCATGTATTATCTATATCAAATAACATAAATCCCGCTTACAAGACTCAGCACTAATTTCTATTATATACATACAAGAGAATAGATAAACTAGAGTTAATTGAATTAAAAACAATTAAAAAACCCTTTCCTAACACCAAAATGGGCAGTGAAAACCACAACCCAAACATGAGAAACCCTCCCTTTGTACTTTGCTACATATCATAATTTGCAACGATGATAATACTTCTCCTAGTATCTACACAGATTTCAATGGATTTCGTGCATTTAATCTGTATTAAAGCTGAAAACAGAGAAGAAGACTGGCAGATAGGACAAGTGATGTAAAATGGGAAAATGTCTGAATCAACCTAAGTCTGCTCTGTTTATAATGAGGAGACATGCTGTAGTATGAATACCAGTGTGAATCTCCTACTGGTAACTCAAGTGGAATACATATGCTTAAAAAGAAAAATACTAGTGTGCCCTCAGGAATATAATTTTTGCACAAAAACTTTAGGTGGTATTATTACATAAAGTAAATGTTTTGAAGTGCAACATATACCCAGTTATCCTTACATTCTTAGCCAGAACATCAACTTAACAGCTAATTACACTGTAAAGCATCTGGGGAGATGAGGAAAGGAACATACATATTTTAATTGGTCAAACAGTTTATTTTTAAGAGACAATGGAACATCTCTCTGTACTTCCAGCATTTGGGGGTTGCTAGAGAGGGGGCAGTATTAAGAGTCAGTGCTTAATTTTCCCGCTTTCTTAATGGAATTGCATTTGCCAGGAAGCAACACAGAGCACAGGTGGTCAGATTTCATGTGGCTGTGTAAAATACGATTATCTAACTTCCATTAATACAAAAGGTGACTAAATGTTAAGCTTTGTGTTACTTCAGCACACCACAGCAACCTTCAGGATGGTCATACCTATGCAATTTGCAACAAAGTACTTTCCAGTCTCCACATGCCCACTTTTCTTTTAAGCTAACATTTTGAATCTCTATGATTCTGTAAAAACAGACTACAGAATAATAGGACTAGCTCTGCTTACTTATTTTTAGAACAAAGCATGCACAACAGAGTTATGGTGAGATGGAGGGATTTCACTGAGAAGCGACATTACATAGTTTTAAAAAGAAGCAAGACACAGCTAGTTAATGACTCAAAATTATTTTGTTCACTTCAATTTTTTTTTTCCCCTTCCATACCTGACTCACTGTTCCAATCTTTGTCCTGAACCACAGTGGATTTAACTGACGGATATCAAAGCCATCAACAGTGATAGTACCTTAAAGTAAGAAACAGTAAAGTCAAGTGTGTTTGACAAGTACTCAAAAGAGGCAGAAAGAACAACTGAGAACAACGACCCCTGGGGAGTCACATCCTGGTGGATCAGAAACGCAAAGCTATGCAGGCAGCACGACAAGGTACCCATACAGCCCAGGGGCAAGCACAGTGCATCAATGGAATAGTCACACCAGGACCTCAAGCGCAGCGACGCCAACTCTTTGTAAGGTGTGTCTGAGATGCAAAGCATCAGCTGCCGCAAATGAAAGCGACACATAAAACATACCTGAGATAGGATCATACAGCCTCAGCAGAAGGGATACAATAGTTGATTTCCCTGTACCACTTGGGCCAACCAGAGCCATAACAGAGCCAGCTGGAATGGAAAGGCTAAAATCTTTGAAAATTGATGTTTCTGGACGCGTTGGATATGCAAACTCAACATCCTTGAATTCCAAAGCACCTCTGAACGTGTCTTTGCCCAGTGTGATTCCCTCTGTATGACAAAGAATAAAATACAGAAGCGTGAACAGAAACAAAAGTCACCTCAGCCCTTGCTTTATAGACACCCAATATAAATACCTATCTCTATGTTACAGCTAGGGATAGTTGCAAGCCACAATTCAAGATTACAGGGGTTACATTTCAACCATGACTGAATCAGTGTGGTACACCCCTCGGGCCTTAATGCAGTTTCAGATTGCTCACCAACACTGAACCTGTAGGCTACCTACAGCAAGAAGGAGAATTTGCATCTTGCTAATACCTAAACACTAACAATGTCCACTTCTAGTAGAGTTATCTGAATTTTTAAACAAGTTATAAACAATTTGTTCTCTCCATTGGGAGCAATGAAGTAAAACAGCATTTTTGAAGGCCAAAGTCCTGTTGCCATAGAACAGATGTGAAAAGATAAACATTGCAAGTCCCTTACTGCCCTTTCACCGAGACACAAGTCACCTGAAAACTCTCCTCTTTGAACAAAAGGTATTCCCTCTCCACTACATGTTACCTGAGTAGCTTTTAAGCAAAGGTTGTCACCAGAATAAGCTGCTGCTAGATTTCTTGCCTTGGCCAGTTTTTCATTTATTTTTTTTTTTAAGTGGAAAGTATCTTGAATACATTCAGGACAGCAGTGTATTTAAAGATCAATCAGAGGCATAACTCTTAGGTTCACTGAAACAAAAATTTCCATTTGTGAAGTACCTTAATAAACCATCATGAATGTACAACTGCCAAAGTTAGATAAAACCAGCTTCTTTCTGAAGGGCAGCATTTCATTTAAAAAATTATCTTAAAAGAATATCAGTCCTAGAAAAACCTTATAAATAGGTAAAACAAAGAAACACAATCCCAGCAACACATAATCCATACAAAGCAAACTAATCGGATGGTGATGCTGCATTCCCAAAAGACAGTCTCACTAATAAAGTTCCAATCAGTCCTGGGAAAACTGGCAGCACCGGCACGACACTCAAGCACTGTTTGTTCATGCTTAATGACATGCAACTCGAACTCTGTTAATTCTTTTCAGATGCAGCACACAAGTAACACCCAACCAGCCACAGCACACGGCAGCACACGCTCACGTTTGATTGAGCAGTAACTGTGGATAGGAAACACACCCATCGGTAGCAATCAAGATTTCACTACCCTTGCTGTTCCCAGAGCAAATAACTGATTTTGCTTTTCATTTTCTCAGATGCCCTCCTCTTACCACTAAACTGAAAGCCTGGAGAACAGCATAGGAATGGCAAAGGCAAGAGCACACAATTTCATTCCTTCCTTGACTTTAATCCATGGACGTACACACTGTAACTTGTTTGCTAGGTAAAAGCACAACGGTCTGCAAACCTGCCTTTGGAAAAACAAATGTATTCTCTTAATCCTGTGCTAGCAGCATAGTGCTTCCTAGTGCCAAAGTAACAAGTAATCACTTATCTTTATTCTCAGTTCCAGTTATTGCACAGTCTATTCCATGGCCTGAAACACTGAAATCTACTGCAATACAGGAAGTCTGGTACCACAAGTCCTTCCTCTATCTATTACTGTAAAAACGTCTCAAAGTTATGTACAGGACTGTGCTTATTTCTTGTTTGGATTCTAGATACAGTAAAAAAAAAAAAAAGACATTAGAATTTGTTCCTGAGATATTTGCTGTCACCAACAGCAGCTGGATTTCTATGAAAATAAAATGGAAGTAGCCAAGAGAGCAGACTTTTCAGATGGGTTTGGACAGTAGTCCAAAATAATCTCTTCCCTTTGTCTCATGCGCCAGAAGCCAACTAGAATTGGGTTTTGAGACAAAGGTTTATATCCTTTTGTATATATCTAGTTTATATTAGAAGGAAAGTTAAAAGCAGCTTTCTGTAAGCTTGTGCTACAGACACATCTGAAACTTTCTTATTTACATTCCATCTATAAAGTACCGTTTTCTGGAGGCTACTATTGGTGTCATTAAACAACCCAGTACCTGCAGTGGGAGAGACAATTTCTCTTCCAAGTACTACTGCTTACTCTGCACTGGTGGTACCACTGTAAAACATGAAGACCACTGAAATAATTCAGATTGGAAAAAAAAAAAAATATTCCCATCCAAATGGTGATGAAATCAACAATTGCACAGCACACTGCAGTGTGGCACTGGATGTCATGGCAGGAAGTCCAAGCCAGCTTCCTTCCTCAGACAAGGGTGTGTAGCTATCCCTTCATCAGCCAGTTGGTGGTTACTTTTTGGACTGTTGGCTCATATTCTAAGTCTGCTGCCATCCACTGGAGACATTATTACTTTGCCTAAGTCAAAGTCTATGCACACTGAAAACCATCCAACAGACACTCTCACAGCTGTGAAGAGGAATGAGACAGAAGCCAGACTGTGACTTGGTGTCCATAAGGTTAAGAACTTGAAGAATTCCAGTGCAGGGAGACAGAAGCAGAACAGAAATGTGAAGCACAATATTTCAAAAGAACCCTTCCACAGTAACCAACTCAAAAGATAAAACTATTTTTTCTGTGCTGCTGTGACCAAGCAAGCCAACAGGCTGCGGGGTTGTATCAATACATGCATCCCAAGCAGACAAGGAAGTCACTATCTCACTCTACTCAGCATTTGTCAGACTACGCCTGGAATGCTGTGATCAGTTTTGATCCCCACTATAATAAAAAAAAAAAAAAAAAAAAAAGATGTGGACAGCGGGGAGAGGGTCCAAAAAGGGCCACAAAGGACAGTAAGCTGCCATATGAGGAAAAGCTCAGAGAACTGGGTTTGTTCAGCCTTGAGAAAGGGCGGCTTAGGGGAGACCCTATCACCATGTGCCAGTACTTGAAGAGTGGCTACAAAGAAGATGGAGACTCACTTTTTACAAGGAGTCATATGGAAAAGAGGAGGGGTAAAGGGTCTGAGTTACTCCCAAGGAGATTCTGACTGGACACAAGAGGAAAGTTTTTCACGATGAGAACAATTTGCCACAGGAATAATCTTCCCAGGCAAGTGGTGGATTCCCCAGCATTGAGCACTTCTAAGATTTGGCTGGATAGAAAGATTGGACTCAATGGATCCTTGAAGTCGCTTCCAGCTTGGTATTCTATGATGCCCAAAAGCCAGACTTCACTCAAAGAACCTGTTAGTTCTGTTGGGTGATCTCTTCTGATTCTTGAGAGCAGCACTTAAAGTTTCTAAATTAGAGGACCATATAAAACTCAGAGAAACTAGTGTTGTCAGTTCACCTAGACTCTGCTATATTGCATTTCTTAGCAACATACAGAGCTGGTGAACACTCATACATGACTTTTGCTTAGTGAGATGCAGCTGATTAAATAAAACAGCCATTCACATAGAAAGCACCTTCTACAAGCAGCTCATTCAACTACTTTGATGGGTACAGACAAATGCTGGTTATACAAAACACACTCAGTACTGGAGGGCATTGTCTAGTTTCCAGATAATAAAGCTGTAAATAACGCATTGCTGGCAATATATTTTTATTCACTATATTTAAATATTATTAAATATTATAAAATATGTAATTGCATTGTTCAAATAATTGTTATTAAATAATATTTCAATGCTTATTAATATTTATTTTTCATATTTGTTTAAATGGTACTATATTTAAATTTAAAGCCAGATTCATAGATGAAGTTTGCATATCTTCTTTTGGGGATTTGACTATTACATCAGCAAACTTCCATAAAAAGTGAACTTCCATAAAAAAGTAACACCTCTGAAAGGTAAGTACATTCATTTATAAACATACTGAGAAAAACAGGTATGATTTCAGACTCACAAAGCTATCTTTAGGCCTAAAACAGCCCAGGTAAAGAAGTCAGATGTGAATGACTGATTTGCCATCAAAATTGCTTGTTTCTCCTCACGCTTCCAACAATGTCAAACTTGATCAATAAAGGACATGACCTCCCCTTCAAAATTTCCTTCTTCATATCCTTAGAACATTGCAGCTCTATGAAAAATTGTGTCGATGTTACCAGGTCCAACACTCCACATGTGAAACTAGGAGATTGCCTCGTATGGCAGGCTGCTCGTGCAGCGAAAGGCCCATAGCTCCCTTATACCCATAAGCCATGCACTAGAGCAGGTCCTTACCTCTCCAAAGAAGGGAGAAGGGTGGGTAGTGCTACTGTGAGGAGAAGGGTGCAAATCATTCCAAAAGCAATACCTGCTGTACCTGCATATCCACACTCTCCCAAGAAGCTGGACTCCCCACCTCAGCTCCACCCCTTCCTTCCTTTCTTTCCCCAGTCATGCCTTAGTCCCCAACTCCTATGGCAGAACTTAAAAATTCAGTTGGCATGTGCTGCCAAAAGGCATCAAACTGTCTGTGCTTGCAAGTTAGATGTCAAATCAACATGTCTAACCAAGGAACTGTTTTCACTAGGTCAGTATGAACCATATGAACATGAGACAGTCTTAACAAAAAACATCTGGTTTTGAAAGCTTCTCTTTTCAGACTGCTAATTTCTTAGCCATTAGAGATAAGTATGGTAAACATTTTAGTGGAAGTATGAGATACAGCCAGCTCAGGTCTCCTCCCTCCCTCCTTTTTATTCATTCCACTCTTTTCACTCTAAAGCTGATCCAAGAGAAAGTGATGATGACATCCAAGAAATATTACAGGGAGCTAGAAACGGGTATATCCTCAGTCTCATAACTTTCAAAGTAATGTATTTAAAAGCATATTCTGAACTATTTAAAGAAAAAAAGAAAACCACCAAATTTTCCGTTTATAAAATTTCTCATTAGAGGATATTTTTATCATCAATTTCATAGTTAGGAAAGTCAGAAAAATTATCACTGTACCTAGTTTATTTCAAAAGAACGTAAATCAATACTACCTTTAAGTATTATATGCATCCTTCTGAAGGACTGGTGATCAGTAAGAGAAAAATCAACCTATGAACAGTAACAAACCAAGGACCCACCATTAAATGGAAGTTGGGGCTTCCTTTCAATAAGTTCCCATAGGCGTCCACCAGCACCTAGTCCTTTCATCAGCTCAGAATAAAAGGAACTTAGACCTAAACAGAAAGCAGAACAGTATTATGCAGCCATATGGAATGGAAGACATAGGAGACATAAAACTTGCAATATACTTTTCATAACCCGCGCCAAAGCATCAGATGCATAGGGGATCTTCTACTCCAACACACTAACAAATACGTTGATTTAAATCCTACTGGTCTCACTTGAGAGCTACCAATAACACTTATTCACTATTCTTATTTATATCTGTAAAACCAAATTATTCTAAAGGAAAAAGAAGAAAACAGTAATACACTGAAGCTTGTGTACACCCAAAAGCAAAGCAATTATTTTTCATTCACCTGTCAGGAAGAACAGCATCCAACTTTAGAGAAATTGTCTTGCATACAACTAGCTATGTTTTCAAGAATCATTCAGCAGAACGGAGCACTCTGAGTGCCCTTCTTTGTCAGATAGGGTTATACTACTATAAGGGAGCCTGGCTGAGTCAGCCACAGGGGAGGGAGGGCACAACACCTAAGGCTGAACTGATGCCTGAGAAGCTATGTGGAGAACAGGCAATGTAAAGAAGTACGTCTCCCAAGTCAGCATCCTTCAAACATTACTGCAGAAAGCAAAAGCTAAGGACAAGGCCTGCATATAGTACTGGGTGCCAGCTCTTAATGTCTGTGTGAATCACCTTGGAGCTGGCTTGGCTGAAGGGCTTTCCTGCTGAAGCAAACACAGAAACCAATCATACATATAAAATATTTTGTATCTTTTTTTTTTTTTTTTTTTTTTGTGGTGTGTCTTTCAAAATAGAATAGCCAATTCCAGAATCTCTGAATTCCAATAGAATAAACCACCTCCACCTTAAAATATGTATAGTGTTAGGAGTGATTTCAAGAGAGCAGAAAACTCAAGGTATATTAAAATAAGTTTACTGATTTATTCTTGCAGAGCAACAAGCCCAGTCTACGAGTGGAACAGGGCATTTCATCATGCTGCTGAGCACTATCTGAAAGCTTGCTACACAAGGCACTAACCACGGTGATAAGCTGCCTGCCTGGAAAAAAGAGTGAAAGCACCTACATCCTAGAGCAGGGCACGAGGCAGAAAGCATGAACCTCACAGAGCATCTTGAAACTGAGACACTGAGGTTTGCAAATTCACCACCACTCATAGAAAAAGCATTATCTAATATGTACAGCAAATACTAATTAGAAAACGTTTTTAATTTTCATAACGTGCGTTCGGTGCTTGGCAGAAAACACAGCAAACTGTTACAACAAAAAGCGCAAAGTCCCAAATTATGTACTTATGAACTTCACAGTTCACTGCATGAAATCCATGTGCATATGTACTGATGATGACATAAACCCAGAAGACAGCACTTCAAGGATTTATATGCCCTGTATGCACCAAGGCAGGCCAGCCTCTTGTGGCAAGACACCTTTGCTTCAGAATCCCCATGAGTATGAGCTCTGTGAACTATATTCGTCAATAACCTTAAGTAAAATTTTAAAATATGGTTTTATAACAAACAAAAGTTAATTCAATGACATTTTATCAGTGCTTCTAACCCTATTTTTCATTTATTTAACATTGATTAGTCCCATGTTTTCGAAGTGCCAAGTATCTGTCTGTGGACCAAACTTGGATGATTTAAACAGAGAAGAAAGGGGTTTGGTAGTTGGAATGGGTTCCACTGTAATTTTGATATTTAAGGAAACAGGTTTTGTGAATTTTGCCCTCAGGCGCATCTTCGTGCTTCCCACCACATCAGGCTTAGTCTTAGAAGAGTTCAAACGAGCTGCATTGCCCTGCTGGTCTATCAGAAGTAACAGACTCATTTTGAAGAAGCACCCTTCCAATCAGTTGTCAAACTTCAAAGTACCTTATCTTCATTTTCGTCCCTATGCAGTAGTGAAGACTGCTCTGTCAAAAAGATAACAGTTTGTTTCTGGACCAGCAGATTACAGAGTCTGAGCTTCAAGGAGTCAGTTGTCAGTAAGGAAAAACAAAAGCTTAGCACCAGAGTGCAGTGTTGTGCTGGCACTTTGTTCACTCTTCCAGCTCAAGACACTCTATACTGAATTACGCTAAACTCTACACGTCTTTCTAAAGAAAAGAAATGTATGATATATCGGGAAGAGACTTTTTAAGAAAGCCAGATCTTTTAAGAGCTTCTTCCCTCCCACCCCCAGACTGACCATAATGCCTTGAAGTGAGTAAGATCTAATTTCTCATTCCATACCTCCAATGCTTATTCCGACCCAGAAAGCATACATTAGGAAAGATGAGAGTTCACCAACTGTCATATAGGCACTGCCCATTAGTAATCCTCCTTTGTATAAGACCGAGAGCACAATTAAGTTTCCAGAAAGGCCAGTCTAAGGAAACAGAGGAAAAGGCAGATTTTGTCACATATATCTTAAATTTTGTCCTCTAAAAATGTTGTTTCTTTTTTGTTTTCCCCTCCCCCTTGGTGGAAAGGAACATCAAACATTATTCTCAGCCATCATTAAAGGAAAGGAGTTGATAGTCTGCAGTTATGTTGCAGTTTTAGTATACCATCAAGCAAACTCACTACAAGCTGTTACAGAAAAATGCAATCCCGCTCTCCCCCCCCGACCCGTGCACTCCCCGGTTTCCTTTGTATTGATGCTCATCTCATCAGGAAACCAAATCTGTAAAATGCTAAGGGTGGGGGAAGGTTTCCACTGGTTCAGTTCCCTGAACAGGAGGTACGTGCTCAGATAAACAGCACCAAGCTATGGGGTGTGGGGTAGATATAGAAGCTTAAGCTGGCTTTATCATACCACTGTATCTTGAGGTGCAGTTTCACAGCAATTTAGTCTCATTTAAGTCCAGTATTCCCAGTTTTATGTGGGTTCAATTTACATTCAACTCATTTATTTGCAGATATTTAAGTATCATCATGAATTTTAAAATAACTGACACTTGGCTTAACATGGTTAGTTTACTTTCATCAAAGTATACTTACCGCTCCAAAGAAGCCTGCGCGAGCTAGTGCCTCTTTTTTAGCCAGTTGTAGCACATAATCAACTTTAGTTGTATACTTCTCCATTTCAGCCACTTCTTTCCCAAAAGCTCGAACAGTTCTTATGTTTCCAATACGCTCTTCAGCTAACTACATTAAAGCAAAGGACAAAACAAATACACACAGACATGCAATTCGGAATGTTCATACTACAGAATATTGGAAAGTTAAATCAGTATCACTACACTAATCTCCAAATACATTCCTTTCAATACCACCGAAAAATTTCTCATGCCTTCTTTTTTTTTCTTTTTTTTCTCCAATTCTATTAAGTTAAAAGTAAAGTGCATGTCCAGGCAGTTTAAAAAGAACTTCAAGATTGCTTTGACTTAAGTGTTACCAGATATAGAAAAATATAAAAGTAGGGTTAAAAAAAACCCTTTAAGTTGATGTGAACAACACACATAAGAAAATTACTATTCACAATAACTTGCAATAACAATGTGGGGAGGGGAAAATAAAGAATATTCTAGTCTACACTAAACCATGTAAGAAAGCCTGCAGTTATTTCCTGAAACAATACCACTCATTTGATCAAAGCAACACTGGGAATTAATTTAGCTCAACTACTAATGTCTCCTTTCAACTCAGTATTTTATTTTAACTTCTAAAATGCAGAGTCTTAATTCTAAAATTACCTCAATTGTAACCAACTAGACTAAGTTGTTAATAGACACTGTGATGGTGTTGAAAAAAAAAAAGCCCCTTTTTGTGAGTAAAAATACGACATAAAAATGTAATTCTCCTTCCATCCCCCCTTCAACCTGAAAAATTGAATGGAACACTAAAATTGCTTGTTCATGTGAAGTCCCACACCTAGTTTACAAAGGCATGAGCTTCCCTTCAGCACAGGATGAGGAAGATAAACAGAAGAGGGCTAATCTCCCTTCTGCACAGTCGATTTGCAGAAGTCCTACAAAGGACACCCCAAGTTTAAAACAGCTGACAATTGTGGCTGGTTTAACTAGATCTTTCCTAATTATTTTTCTGTGCTTTTTAATAATGTTTCCCCACCCTCAGCCTGTGAGGAAAAGGTCACTGTCAGTACTATTCTCTGATCGCGCTTTGCAACATTTCAGTGCAGTCGGCAAACACAGTGAGGGCCCCTCTACAACAGCCTCTTTAAAAACAACAGCTTCTTTCACTTCTCTCCCAAGTATCTCGTACACGTCCAGAAAAGTTTAAGAAATGTCAAGCCTCATAAACATTAAAGACAATCCTTGACAATAAGGTCAAATGTCAAGGATTCGTTCTAGAGAAGGACTTCCTAGCAAAGTTCTCTTGAAAGACAGATCCATGCTTCTGATGGCTTCCAATTCATAACCATAATTAAAAGACTGTTTTTCAAACTCAGGTACCAAATTACACAGAACTTCAACAGTTGATTTTTTTTTGTTGTTGTTATGGTCTCACAAAGCTAAAGCCTAACCTCCTTATCCTTTCCTACATTTCCAAATTCTCAAGGCCTGGTACCTCCACATTATATTGTTACAGACAACCAAAGCACGGTTGATTTTGAGCTCTACGAGTAAGCGTTACTGACATTTACCTTTCACACTATTCACCTGCAAAACTACAGGCTCAGCATGGCTTAGGGCAATGAACAGTACAATTATCTTCAGAAGATCTGTAACTTGAGAGATATTAACCTAAGTACACTAGAGCAACCTTGAATTTAACTAGAAAGTATCTGTTAAAAGATTACCTGTGTTGCTTCTGCAAGAGAATCTTGGGTCGTTTTAGTAAGTTTTCGCAAGTACCTTCCATAAATCACAGCCAGAACAGCCAAGGGTGGCACAACACTCAGAACAAACGCAGCAAGGCTTGGAGACACAAAAAACTAGAAGAAAAAGGTATGTCAGGGGTTAGCATTCAGATTAAAAATAATCACTGGAGTACTGAAGTGCAACTTCCCTCACTAAAGTTCTTTAAAACTAGTAGAATTATAATTTAGCACTGCCATGCTCTCAATTTATTATGTTTTATTTCTTCCAGGCAAAATATGCATTCTTCCACAGCATTTGGGATGCCTCCCATGGTTAGAACAAAAGATTATAAGCAAAGCAGTCTGGATTTCATTTCTAGCTTCCTCACTGGTTCGCTGTGTGGTCTTAACCTGCCAGTAAGCAGACCTACCAGGAAATCTCTTGGGGATGCCAAAAGACATAAGCTATTATATAGTTTCTAAAGCACTTTCACAACTTTTAAATCGATGGTGTAATATAGAAAGTGTAAGTGGAGAAATATTGTACACTACTTCTAGGTAACCAAGGAGCAGATGGAGTCACCAGTGCTGCCCAGCACCCATGAATGCTCATAACCTGGAATAAAGGGATTTATTTACTGCTGCAAAACCTTATCACTCCTAACAATCATCATCAAAGCTCCTAAATAGGCTCTTTTCATTAGATATATTGAAATTAAATATAATGTGTTTTCATTTCAGCTTGCTTTCTGTATCAAAGAAAAAAATCTCCAGAAAAATTCAAAACTGACTTAACTGACAGGGTTCATAACTATTTCATAGTATCTCTTATTTCTGGACAAGTTTTTCTAGTTCATCTTTTAACACTGTATCATGGCAGCATTTTTAAGTAGAATACTTTACATATTCCATTTAATCTATGGTAAGATAAAACCTTAGTCGCTAATTGCTTACATAAATACAGAAAGCCATAATTCTTACCAGTGACAAAGTATTTAAGCTTTAAAGCTTCACAGTGGAAACAACAGTTTCTGATAACATAAATATCAGAAGCTTATTTTTATGAGACTTTTTGCTACCCGTTTTTAACTCCAGGTAGACAGCAGAAATTACCACACTTCCATTTAAGATGACTGCCAGCAATATATCTTTTCTCAGATAAGCGTAACAAAATTAATGCCACAAAAACCATCAAGGGAAACCTGATTTTTATGTAAACCGACTGATCATCAAGGAATATTAACTGCTGCACTTCACTGAAGCGTTCATTGTCACACTTCCTACCAAAACGCATTCTTTACTGATGGACTAGAGCAGAAAGACTAGCACTGGTAAAAATCCTCAGCAGTAATCTGATATTCAGTGCTGCCTTTGCTCAAGTAGGCCTCAACCAGAATCAACCAACTTCAATGACTTTTACATGAGTCCCTTCACACTCTGTTTTACTTACAACCGTGGGAATATTATCATTGATTTTAATATCTTCAGTAAGAACAGAGTTAAGGTATTTGCACACTATACTTTGCTTGAGAAATTTGAGCAGCAACAGCATTCATTTCAAACCTTCATGCTCCACATTTTGGCGTGTGAGTAAACATCAAGTGTCTACAGGCACACGATCTATTGCAATGTGGTACACAAAAGTTTCTGTAGATAACCAGTGAACTACACTTGTACCCAAGAGCACATAACAGTTTCTGGACTGAATCACATTCACACATAAATCTAACAGAAGTGATGCAAAATCAAAACTACAAGAAGTGACAAGCAGGGAAGAGACCACCGTACCATCATTCCGACCCCCACAGATGCTTGTGCTCCTGCCCTGAGCCCATCTGAAAGGTTTTCAGTCACTGAACGGCCCAGGAGAGCTGTATCTGATGATAAGCGGTTTATCAGCTCTCCTGTTCTGGTCTTGTCAAAGAAAGCAGTTTCTTGCTTCAAAATAGAGGAGAACATGGTTGTTCTCAAACGTTTCACAATTCTTTGTCCTGTCAGAAACAGAAGTCAGTCAAGCATAAAGCATAGCACCCAAGACTTTACACAGACGCTGATGATCTAAAAATCACAGGATTACACAGAACTGAGCAATTCACATTAGAGAGTTTTAACATATCAGAAGAGAGTGAGCTTTAAGATGCAATGTAATAGTAAATAAAATCTGAACAATTATTCCAGCATACTTATCTTTGCATTATTAGCTTACCTTTGATCTGGTAAAAAAAAGCTACTGATTCCATGAGGATCTCTCAGCCAGTGCCAAGAATTTATTTCAGATCATTAGATATCCTGACGGTGTTAAAAAAAGGTGACTCTCAATACCATTTCTTGCTTGTTTTTACCTGATGTCTGCATGAGGTAGACACGAGTAGCATTAGCAGCAGCACCACATAAAAAGATTCCACTCAGCAAGGCACACAGGCTGGTCAGGCTGTCAGTGAAGCCTTCACTGGGATTTGTATAGATAACGTCAATGACTTTCCCCAGAAAGAAAGGGGCTGACATGGTAATGACACTGGAAACTGTCAGAAAGCCAACAGCAGCTGCAAATCAACAAGGAAAATAAAAAGAAAATTATTCTGAATTTGCAAGCTCATTAATAGTACATATGAAATAATTTTCACTTGAAATTTCTATTAAGCTTTTAAGTACCAGTATTAAATAATCAATGTTCTTTTAGGCCCAGTTCTGAATAGGACATTTTAAGTTGACTATATAAATTAATATAGACAAGGCACATTTTAAAATCCTGAAAGCCTCAGTATGCAATCACAGTCCTGAAATTGCTTCTCTTGTCTAACCTTCCACACCACATCCAACAAGTTTAACTTTTCACAGATGTCATCCTTAGAGAGCGTTGTTACCGAATTTTCCATATCTCACACATGATTGTTTGGTTTGGGTTTTATTATTCATGCTTGTTACTGTATTAGCACTTCCAATTGTCTGAGGTAGCAGTGGACTGATGTAAAGATCTAATCTGAGATCTAAAAAATGCAATTGGGGAGTGGGGTGTAACAAAAAAAGAATTGATTTATTCTTGACTGCCAAAATCTGTATGCATTTGTTTTGTTTTACTCTTTCCTATTGTTGGTCTAAACGAAGAATAGTCTATGTTTGAATTTGAAGTATGTTTGCTGACGAACAGAGCTCTTGAGTTCCAATTGCAAGATCACTCATGGGACAACCTGCGTAACTTGGGTTTGACGCTCTATCACAGAGCGTATGAAAATTGCACTGGACCAAGACTTAGCCTTTAAAACTTTAATCTGCAAAGAAATTTCTTGAGCCAAGAACACAGCTTGATTCTGAAAATACAAGCCAAGCTTGGAAGGCTGACACATAGAAAAAAACCCATCTTAACTGAAAACTGAACAAACTTGATATGGAAATCGCTGAACCAAGACAAACAATGCCATTTATACAGCACCATTTTCCAACAGCCAACCCCACACTTAAAGCAACCATTCATAGGATTGCTACAAGACTACTAGCAGATAATGCCTTTAAAGACAAAAAGACGCTGTTTTGAAAATCCTGAAGTTGCCTGAGTTCTAGTTCCATTCTACTGAGCTTCCTCTATCACTTCTACGATGAAGACAGCAGCGAGCCTCCCAGCAGTGCACTGCTGTAAACAGTATTTCTAAAGTCTGTCACAGATGGTTTGATGCCTCTTTCCATCTCCACATACGTGTGGACAGTACTGTTTCAGTTTCTACCTGAGGTGTAAATACAACTGTGCATTTATAGTGAAGAATTTGAGGTACAAAACCCGCATATCTGCCACCAGCTGAAGCAAACACTTCTCTGCACCTTCACTGCAGAGCAGTACTGGGAGAGCTCCTCACGCTGCCTAGACGGTCTTTGTCCTTGTCACTGCATTGAACCTGCAGCATGTGGCTCTTACTCAAGATTTGTTTGCGATCTTTCTGTTGTGTTACACTCAGGCCAGCAAGCATTGGAAAGATAAAGGACTTGGATCTTTAACTTGAAGCTACAGAAGCTATAAGAAGGCAGACCAGAAACAGTAAGACTTCCTGCTGCAAACTTATGTGATCCATGCCATAGACACATCTCATAAGCATATTATTTACTTGCTAAAGCTTCATAAGAATGGGTGACCTTACTAACAGGCTAACTCTACTGGTGTATTCAAGCTGCAAAGCAGCAGGAAAAAAATCTAACAAGAGCCAGTCATCTCCTGTCAGGAAAAGCTGGTCTGTAAGGCAGCTGGAGACAATCAAAAGACTTGTTTATAAGCACAGTGCTGCATGGCAGCTCAGTCTTCACTAGTCCAGACAATTTCTCAGCTCCGGATGGAACTGGACATATGAAAATATTCACTGAAGGAAGAGGACTGTATAGCTAAAAGTTCCATATGTTTCTATCTAGCGGTAGAGTCTTCCAGGCTTGGATTTACTTTCAGCTCTGCTTTCAAACTAAAATGGGGTTCACTGTAACTACTTGTAACAGCCTGAACTGAACTAAAAGCAAATACTAATATACAAAACAAACTACTAAACTACTTAAGCATTTGATAAAGTGTCAGTAATGTATTGAAACAATGTGGTTTTGAAGTTGAAAGCTTATATAATCCAGATGTCGCTTTTAATTTCCCCAGTAAGCAATATACCTGTCTTTAATAATTTCATCACAAATCACATGCAAAATAAGGTTCCCTAATTGAAAAACCTCACTTTGGTTATACCAACATAACAAGTAGAAAATAGCATAGATGCCAAGTTCTTGCTCTTTTTTTGCTGCTTCAAACCATCGACTAATCGAGGAAACAGGAATCAGCAAACACTCATTCATCTCCTCATTCAAAGAAGAGCTGTCATGATAACTGGTTAAAGGGAGGAGTACGAGGTGTTCAGCAACTGGATATGAAGACACTTCAGTGACACTGAAGGTTATCAGGGTAAACTTTAGAGTATTAGTTTCACAAAGTTTACTCTGTTATCCAGAAAATTATATCAAACAAAAAACGTGTATTTTGGAAGCTTTTTTTTTTTTAAGAGTAAATCTGTTTTGTAAACTATAAGATTAAAATAAAGAAAACTTGAGACAGGTCAGTGGAACTTCTGAAACCAGGGTTATGTCAAAGTGGCAACAGAAGCAAAGACATGGCAAGCTGGCTGCAGCAGCAGCTAAGCAGTCCTCATGGAAATGCTCAGCAAACATTTTGCTTGTCTATTTGCACAGAAACCCAGATTGCTGCACAGACAAAGTGATGCTTTTATCACTATTAAGACCAGTGTGCTCTCTGTTAAGGCTAATGTGAATTTGCTTCTTGACAGCAGATCTGCAACTTCATTTCACAGTAGATGCATTTGGAGGCAAGGAATTGTCACCAACTGATAAACCAGGACATTTACAAGCGGTAACTAGGCAGAGGTATTAGAAACCTCTCTTCAGAACATGGACTAAATGACTCTAAGGAGTCAGACACCAATTTTCTACATGCAACAACACCACCAAGAGAGTGAAAGTTCCCGATTTTGCTGATTCTTACCAGAGCATACTTCTCATCCGCTACAGGATGTGGAAGTGTACAAAAAATTGCTTGCAAGCCTGTTGGGAGAAGGGCTGTTTTAAACACAAATACATAAAGATTTGACCTCAGAAGAGTTAAGATCATTCAAGCCAATCGGAGGTGAAGGACAGAAAAAGGAGGTAATGATGTTTGGCAGTGCATGGTAACACAGTAACAGGTAACTATTTACTTTTTACTATTCAGTAAGGTTTTGAATGCTATCTCCCAGAATCTTTAAAGTATTTTATTGGTTTCATTTTCAGATTAGAGCTCTCAGGTCAGAAAGCAGGCTCTGGATTTGTGAGAAGTACTCTCCTACCAGTAACTGAGAATGTCTGTCCCGTACCAGTTATCTGTGCAGTTTTATTCTAATACAAAGTGACTTTTTTTAGCTTAATGATGAATTTCCACAAGGGCACGTGGAGTGATGAATAAAGTCTATTGCATTCTATGATGTGCATGCACCAGGATTGAAATCTTCGGTTGTTCTTTTATGGGAGAAAGATGTATTGATAAATTTTATATTTATTCCTCAGGTAAAGCCCATTTCTGTTGGGTGAATCCTGGCCCACAAAGAATTTCTTCTGCATTAGTATTGGGAGGTTGAAAGACCCTGCAAAGAGCAAGTTCTGCAAATACTTATTTCAAGATAGAATCTTCTTCCAGAGTACACTGTAAGCACCTAAGGATATTCTGTATGGTTCTAGGTTAGGTATGACTGGTGTGCTTTTCTTTCTCTGTTAAATTCATAGATGGTATCTGGACTGCACCTATCATTATGCAAGATAACCTTTTGGAATCATCCTCCTTACATTATTAAGAATAACTGTAATACTGTGCTCTGAAAAAATACAGCTCATGTCTGACAGCACAGTGTACACTACATTCCTGGTGCGCTTTGGCAAGCCGCTAGCTTTTTGAGTGGAGGTAGTGGTCTTAATTTGCAGATACTGTCAATATACTGAATCTCCCAAGTTACTATTTCCAGTGATGATCACAGGTTTTAGAAAATGTTTATAGGAGTATTCTATAGACAGTTTGATGTGGTTAATGAATCTGTGGTGGTTTTGTTGCTTGGGTTTGGTTTTTTTTCCTTTTTTTTAAGCAGGAAAGAGCAGTTGGGGTTTTCAAATGGCAAAGACTATTTTCTTTGACACAACAATCATAGAGTTGCACAACTTAATGAATATACCTCCAAGTCAGCTCATGAAAAGACAGACTAGCATTCTGTGGGTCATCTGACTGACCAGGATTATAAACAGTTTGGAGAAATTAACAGTTGCACAAAATGTCTGTGCAACAGAATGAAACAAGAGAGACAAACAATAGCATTGAGATAGTATCTCAAGAACAAGACCAGTGTCCAGGGTTTGGAGGGCACAGTAAGATATCAGCACAGGAGTGAGCCCCACAGTATCAGCTGGTGGTATCCCTTATGCTCAGAACATTTACATGATGTAACTTTCAGAAGAAGTGTATGACGTTGAAGAAAGCCTGCTCTTTGACTAACGTGTTCAGGATTGACAGAAATCACCCTCAGTAGCTCCACAGTGAGATTCCTATGATCAAAAGGACAGACTTGCCAGGAGTCCTTTGCTATGGGCAAACAAAATATCAAGGAGCCTTTGCAGAGCAGGCCATAGGTGGTTTGTCAGAAGAGCTTTCAGAGGAGATATTTAACAGCAGAAGTATCCCTCCAGGCCGAGCAGAACATAGTGATCTGAGGAAGCCCAAGAAAGGCAAGAGCAAATAAGACTGCCACTCGGCACAGAAAAGGAGGAGGAAGAGGTACCAAGGCACAGAGCCTGGCAGAATGCCTACGCAGAGCTGTGCAAAACCTATGCTTAAAAGCAAAGCAGGCTTGATTCTGTAAGCGAAAGTGAAGATTTGCTTAAGAAAGATGATATCTCTATTTCTCAAGTTGTTACTGTCAACACAAAAGACAAGCTAATCTTTTTAAGACACACAAATCCAGCTAGTCACAAACAGGCCTGTTTAAGAACTCATTGAAATGTTTCTTTTTCACATTTTTTGTGCCATTGTGGAAAATATTTGGAGAACTCATTACAGATACACAAAATTTAAAAACAATTCAGGCTAGGAGGGAAGAGGAATGCTATAATTTTTATCTCTAAAAGCTTACCATCCTTATGAAAACCCACAATAAAAGGATAGCTCATACAGCCAGGCTAGAATCCTCCACATGTTTTCAACAGCTTCCCTGGACTACTGTTTCAGGACAATGCACCAGTCTGAAGTTCAGATACAGTAGACGTGTAAGAGCTCACTCAGAAAAGCAGGACAACACTAGTAATTTCTGTATCTCATCACAACATGTTAAAATAGCAGAAACTGTTAATTATACACTCGAGATCTCAGTTGGAGATACTTAAAAAACAGAATTTCTTTCAAAGACAAAGTATTTTAAAATTTCTATTTCATTTTCTCATGATACTGATTTTCCTCAGCCATGAAAATCAGACAAGTTTCTAATCACCAAATGTTGGAAAGTTATAAAATAACAATGTTTGCAGGAGAGAGTATAGCTTCTTTTTTTTTTTTCACCATGCATTTAAAATTAAAGCATGTAACTTGTTCATATTTATCTTGGGTAGAAGACAGTCTTTATGTCAGACCTATCTTCACAATTTACTCAAATAGTGCAGCAAAAACATTCCACAGAGGAATTAAGTGTAAGCACCTAACTGATCACAGTGATCAGCAGCTACTCTTTCTTCAACCTCTTACATGAGTAGTTTCATTAACAGTTCACCATCAATTTAAAATAAGGAACTGTTCAGCAACCAGCCACAGAAAAGCAAACATTCTGTGATAAAACTACAAGGCTGATGGGACCTTTTGTGACTTTCATACCAAACGCTGACAAAATCAGAGGAAAAAGTGGGGAGAGAAGCAACAAAAAACCCCAAAACAAACAGGTAGCCTATCTGAATTCTACAAAAGGCAAACAGCACAAGATCAAATAGTCAGCAAGTTACCCCGATATACACCACACATATAGGAATTATGATTTTAAAAGTGCAAGAACTGCCTTCATAAAATCCAAGTTACGTGTGGTTGTTGAGTTGCTTTCAGATGAGCAGAACCAAACAGTAACCAAATACAGTAACAAAAAACAGTGGCCACATGGGTAGACTTGAGTGGTGAGCCCTAGTTTTGGCCAGGAATCTCCCAGCTACTGGGTGACTGCACGGAAACCGCAAGATTTACAGACTGGTGTTCAATCCAGATTCCCAAGAGAAGGGTATTCTAGTGCCTGCAAGCCTCTCCTCTGCTCCCACTAGCTTCCTCCCATTACTACTACAGAATTCAGTTGACTCACTGTCAAGGTTGGAATGGGTGTATGAAACCCAACTTTTCCGAAAGATGCCATCTGTCTGATTTATAATTAAAAAGCACATCCGTAACAGCACGTGCATTGTCTGCTGATGTTCAAACTCACGCTACAAAGCTTGGAAGAGCAAAAGTTTCAAAATGAAACCATTTAAATGTTAGCAAAAACTAAATATGTATTATCTGTTCAATTTAATTTTCTAAAATAACTAAGTTTTCAAAGATGCTCCTACTCCTGTACTTGACATAAGAAGTGTCAGCTTGCACAAATATAAGTAACTGGAACTACAACTTTCTAGTAGCAATACACACAGCTGATGCATTCTACATTTCTATCTGCATCTTCTAGAAAAAAATTCGAGTTCCTCACTACCTCAATCACCCCCAATTAAATGAATTACTAAAATTGTTTCTGAACTACATTACAAAGAACACACCTAAAAAATGTCGGTAGTCTTAGGTGCGACTTCTTAAATTGCCTTTCTTTAAGAATTGTTTTTATAGGCATTTGTTCCTTATTAAAAACTACAAAAGATAAATCTACAGCAATGAAATGTTTCTGGTTCAAGGATGAGAAAGTGCATCACCTGGTGTGACTTTAAAGTATAATACGACTACAATTAACGCAGTGCTCTTCTGATTTCATGGCAAATGTTAACCTATAGGAAAGCATTACAAATTATGTCCAAAATTCTAAAGTAAAACTTAAGAAACTACATTTCTTGCACATCTCTAGAGAAGACCTGTGTACAAAACAAACCTTCTTACTCAGCACGTAGGAAGTGTTAGATGGGAAAAGAGCAGACTTTGCTATTGGATTAAAAGGTCTGAGTTCCTTGAGCTTACTTTACAATTCAATAGAACTATTGTTTCCTTCCAGGGTGGTTTGGATCAAGTGCAACAGACAGATTGTCACAGGGAGAAACAAGGAGGCAGGAGGAAATAAACCAGATTAGTTTGAAAAGGCATTTTTGTGGCCTCGCACACACAGCACGAATGAGTAATTTCAGTGATGGCCCTGTCCTCTTCCCTGGGAACTGAATTTAACTAAAGACACCGGTTTACCTGACCTGATCGCACAGAATCGGCCAAACAATTCCCGAAACGACTTCCCTCCTTTGCTAAACCTAGAAGGCATTACAGAATTTACAAACTCCTAATTTAACTGCACAAAGCTATGGTCGCTAACAGAGTGAATTCCCATCACAGTATTTAGCCATCTTTTTACCACTGTTAATAATAACATCAAAATTTAACACGTCATATTTAAAATGTAGTTGCACCTCTACCCTGCTCTAGAAGTAACTGGCAATGAAACATGGAACATATTACACTGCACTGATTTTTTTTTGTTTCAGTAAGATATGTGGTACATTTATTTTCATGCTTAGCAGCCTTTGGATGGTCAGAATATCCTTTTGTGAGGAGAGCATTACAGTAGATGCTGTGGGCCAGTGCACTGGAGCTCCTGGCCAGAGCACACCGCTTCTTCCTGAGCCAGCAGATGGTGAAGAGGCCCTGCGTAAAACAAGATGCAATCATCTCTTTTGGTTCCAGTCACAACTGGAGCAGGTCCATCTTCACCTCTGTAGATGCACCTCCTCAGCTGACACCATTTCCTCACCACACCAAGATGGAGGATCCTAGTCTTGCCCAACTTCCTCATAAATCATCCTCTGCTCCCCAGTCACCACTGCAACCACTTCACCTCCTGTGACCACAAATTTCAATACGCAAGTGCAACGAGCAGAATATCAGGACAGGTGCCACATGGAATTACAGAAAAGGTATGTATCCTTTCTCTCCGCAGCGGCAGCGCTGTATACCTATACTACCAACCACTGGTTATATACAATGCAGTGCATCTGGAAGAGCTCAAATTTCTTGCAGAACAAAACAGTATCTGTAAGCCTCTGAAGAGATCCCACAGCATTTTCTTACTGGCTATGTGGACTTGAAGAGGAAACCAAGTGTTTTCCCCTTAGTTCATTGTTTCATAAAGTGAAACCATTAACATTGCTCTTCCTTTGAATGCAGGAAAAACAGAGATACAGAATTTTTAAGGACTGATTTCTTAGTACAAAGATGCAATGGGAACAAAAAGCAACATATTTTAGATACAATGGGCAGATGTGATTTCCCTACAATCACCTACAAGACATTTTACCCATATTTATTATTCTTGTGCTCCATAATGACCCGCAATATTTTCCTTGTTAGCTTTTCTACTCTCCCACTTCATTATAACTCAACAACAAGAATTCCTTTAAAATAGGGTGTCAATAAAGAAGAAAAGCTTTACATAAATTCACTCATCTCCCAGAAACAACAGAATGCTGAGAAACAGTTATTACATTTGCATGTTTCTTTCCCATCTTTATGATTTGCTATCATCAAATTGTTGTGTTGGGGCTTTTTTTAAATTAAATTGAGGCCATTTTGTTATGTCAAAAGACAAAACTGCATGTAGCTGATTCTTAGTAACTGTGATAATCTATTTATTTACTTAGCTAAAACCATCAACACACTGCACAGATTAGGTATACTTAGCTCTATTTTAAAACATAATTACAAACAAGCGTACCATTCCCTGCCTGTGATAAACAAGTGGACAGCAAGTACTCAGTAAAAGCAACTAAACGAAGTTCTCAGTTAAAAGACATCCTTAAAATAACTGATTTCTTTCAATTTCAACGAGAAAAGCAAAGAACTTTGATGTAAAATCAGTGGGTGATATATCTGATCAGATTCTTCACCAAAATGTGAACAGACTGAGCAGTAGTTACTGGCGAAGGGCTTTTTACTTTACTTAAGTCAATGAATAAAAATAATCCTGAGCAAGACTGAAGCCTTAATGAATAACTTTTCTTCCCTTGACCCAGCCCTGTCCCATCAATTCCCCCCTGCTTTTATTCTGCACATGCAAGACAATGGTATTGGCTGCATAAAACAGGTGTTCACCGCATAGAAATAATTCTAATTTCTTAAAAAAATTCATTTGAGTCCAAGTTATTTTGGCAATGTAATGCCAACGGGCAGCAACGCTCTGTAACCATAAATAAAATCTTGTACAAAGTATTTTGTATTTCTCAAAACCACCACTTCATTGAAGCGTAACTACCTCATCTCTTTTCTGTCAAACACCATTTAGCCATAGCATGGGAACTACCTAAGTCTCTGTTAAGGCCTACAGGCTTCACGCTACCAGGGTAACATATATGCTGTCCACCAATAAAGGTGGCTTTAAAAAAAAACAAAAAAACAACAAACCACATAATAAACTATTGCTTTCTTACTAACAACTCTTATCCCCATGAGAAGCAATGTCAAGTAAAGATTTTTTTCAACTCTTTGTAGATAATATCACTGTTAAGGACGTAATTGATACAATTATGGTGTTTGACTTCACTATATGGACACTAAAAGTAAATAAATAAATAGTTTTCAAAACATCTTACCAGAGTTTTAGGCAAGAAATTATTGGGAGACAGAACTGCAACTGATTTTTTGAAAAAAAAAACAAACCACCAAAACCGCTTAGGATTCCCATTTTTACTTCATTCCGTACAGTCTCGGGACTGCAATTATTGTGGGCGACTTGTGAAGCCAGCACTGAACCATGCACAGAGGCATTAACCAACACTCCTAGCAACACGGAAAAGTTCTCTAACTTCCTAAAGTTTTGCCTTCCCTTCAAAACAAGAGCAAATTAAGAGGTGGCTAGAGGAGGAGAAGGAGGGGAGAATGAATGGTTTTAGTTTTTCAGACGGATCAGATGCTCGCTCAAAGACTTCACGTTGTGCTCAGACGCTACTAGATGCAGCCAGTTCGGGAGGTAAACACGACCTTCTCCTTCACGCCGGCCGCGGACGGCTCCGGGCCGCGCCATCCCCGCCGGGGGCAGGCGGCCAAGCAGGACCCCCACCCGGGCT
>VWZK01006725.1:7718-33695 GCA_013396935.1 Baryphthengus martii | reverse complement strand
GGAAGTTGGTGGGCGGCGGGGCGGGCGGCTCCCGGGGACCGGAGGGTGCCGGTGACAGCTCCCCGGGGACTGACGTGCTGAGCGCCGGTCCCAGGGCTTCCCCCGCCGCCGCTTTGTTGGGTCGGACCGGGGCTGCCTGCTCCGGAGTCGGGGGACGGACGGGGACGAGCGAGGACCCGGGAGGAGCCGAGCCTCCACCGCGGGGGGGGGATGGGACCGGGGGCTTGCACCGGGTCGGGGGTGACAGCGGGTGTTGCCAGCAGGCTGGTTCGGCCGGTGGGTTGTGCTCCGGTTGTTTTATCAAGAGAAGTTGAACAAGTGTCGGGAAGAGGCTTCGGCCGCCGTAGTTGAGCTGGGCAGCCCGGAGCGGAGCGGTGCGGGTGGCAGGGATGGGGGAGATGGTAGCGAGACTGGGGACGGTCCGCTGTCAAGCTGGAAGGTCGGGGAAGAGCAGGGTGAAAGAAGTTCTCTCCACGCTCATCTGGTAGCGGTTCAGTAACGCTACACGGGGTGGCACATTCCTTCCTTGAAGGTCTGGCTATAGGCGTAAGTCTTGGGGATTAAGAGTCGCAAGATATCGAGGCTTTAGGTTCTTTCTGTCCCTTTAAAAAAAGAAAAAAAAAAAGAAAAAGTTTAGGTGCCATCTGACGCCTTGGGAGGTTTTCCCATGTTTCTGAGCAGTGTCACAAGGTGGCAGGTTTTGAGATCTGAGCATGTAGGTCTTCCCAAGACAGGAGTTAGTCCCCTATCCCTGTACGCAGGAGCTCCCACACACCTTCCCTGTTCACAGGAGATGGTCTGTACCCGTGTGGCTTCTGCGGAGTGCCACGGTACGGGATATCCAGGGGACAGCAATCGTGGTGTTTGGAGGAGTCGCTTCTCCAATGCGTCATCTTGTACTCTGGCTGCGCCCCGATTGCCGTCGAGCTTTTGACGACAGCTTTCCCGCTCCGTAGCCCGGCGTGGGCCGACCGAGCGGCCACCGGTGCTGATAGTGGTGCGGAGCGGAGTCGTTTTCCCGGTTGGAGACCTGCAGCTCATGTGGTGTTGTAGAACAGCTGGTAGAGTCACTTACCCGAGGTCATGCCTAAAGTTAGAATGGGAGCGTTGAAAGTTGAGGTGGGTTCGTCCTCTCAGCCCTGCACAGGGGTTTGGAATCGGCCTGGAAACGAGCGGAGGAAGGAGGGATGCGGGCCTTCCGTGTCTGCGTGCCCTGCTTCACTGTTTTCCTTCTGCCTTCAAAGGAGGAAGAGGAGGAAGACAGCAGTCCTGGCGTGTCCTTCTCGCTCTCTTCAGAAGAGTCGGAGATGGAGCCGGAGGAAGAAAGGATCCGTTACAGCCAAAGACTGGTCAGTATTGACCCTAAACAATCAGATTCTGTTCTTGCTTCTCTTGCCACTGAAGAAAAGAAAAAGGCTTTTACTGGCACCAGGTTTAAACGACCCAAGGAAGCGTTGCGGTGGATCTCTGCAGCCTGCCCAGAGGTGGTAGCTCAGCTGGCGCGGGGTCGGATGGCTCCGCGGAGCCCGTTTGGGTCGCGGAGTTTGCTCTGATGAAGGGCGCTTGGCTCCTGAACTCTGGAAGAGGGGGAGGGTCGGGGGCCGAGCCCCGCACGAGATGCTTTGCCGAGCTGCGTCGCGCCGGTGTAGTTTCTGGCGCCGCTGGTTTTCTCCACGTGTTTGTAACAAGCGGAGGAGCTGAAATCCCGCCCGGTACCGCCACGCTGGCCTGGACTCCCTTTGAGCGTGCGGCGAAATCTGAGGAAAAACAGCTTTGGATTCAAGCTCCGGCTTCCTTGTGCCTGTGCTCGTGTCTTCTCCTGGGGTTTTTCTTCTCAGAGGCAGCTTTTCCAAAAAGCCAGGAGCTCTGGCTGGTCCGGTGTTTGCGCTGCCGTTCAGGAGACGGCGTGAAGCTTGGGAGTTGGGAGCACGGTGGGAGCAGCTGCTCTGAGAGTCTGAGGTGAGATCCCCGGGAAGGAGAGAAGCCGCTGCAGCTCCCGCAGGTCGGTTCCAGGTGGTTTTGAGGCAGTTTTAGCCCCCCTGGGAGAGAGGCCAGTGGCAGCTCTGGGGTGGTTGTGCTGGAGTTCCTCTCTGAGTCACAGCACCACGTGTAACTTCAACCTTCAAGGTGCTGCCTGAAAAGGTAAATCCTTATCCTTTAATACCCTGAAATCGTTTGGGGTGAGGAAACGTGGCGCTGGTCTCTAAGCTTTGTCCTCGAGAGCAAAGGGACCTTCCTCTTCGGCTGCTGCTGGGCTCCTGACCCTGGGAAGGGCGCTGGGGGCTTGTCACCGGCACGCACGCCTTGTAGGAAATCCTCTGCCGAGGGGAGAAATGATTATCCCAGCCCTGACCCCTGTGGAAAGAAGGATTCTGCGGCGGCCGCGGTTTGTCCGAGCGCCTGGTTCCTCCAAGACGCGCTCCCTTTTTTTTGGGAGCCACTTCGTGTTTACCGCGTGTTCTCGCGGAGAGGGTTTGGTGCCAGGCATCTGCACTTTGATAGTCAGGCTCTGGGAACCTGAATTAACTCTGATTTGAAGTAGATTTTGATTTTTTTTTTTTTTTTTTTTTTTTTTCTTTTTTTTTTTTTTTTTTTCCTCTTTTTTGAGCGGGTGCTTACCAAAAAACCAACCCAGAAACCCAACCCAACCAAACTGTGATACATCTTCAAGGTGACTTGTTTTTCCCAAGTGCTTTGGTGGACGCTTTAAAAGATGATGTTGGTTTTCCCTCTTCTTTATGCTTTGTAACGTAGGGAGCTGTTGACTGGTGTTTCTGGCCCTTGCAGAACAAGGTGAATTATCCAGGAAGACAAAAGCGCTGCATGTGACCTATTTGAATATCCCACTCCTACGTACTCTTGGGTTTGGGAGTTGGTTTTAGTGTGCCTACACCAGAAGTTCCAAGGAGGGAAGCAGGTAGTTGCTGTTACAGGACGTTTCTGCTGCTCCGAGCTGCGTTCCTTCGTGTGCCTGGGCGTCGACGGGGCTGTGGTAGCAAAAGAATAAACGTATTTTTTAAAAAAAGAATAAAATCCAAGCGTGTTGGTAGCCCTCCCAGCCAAACGGCCTCGGCCAGAAGGGTTTCTACTGGTGGAGGAGCTGAATTAATTGCATGGTTGGATGGTCCCGCTGGCCTGTGATGGCAAAAGCAGCTTGTTATCTGGTGTGTCGGGGTGGTGACGCCAGCGGCCGCTCCCGACCGACTGGTTTCCATCAGGATGGAGAGGAAGCGCTGGGTGTTCGGTGTTGTTTGATTTCCTGCGCCGTGCTGTTCGCATCTGAGCTAGGTATGGTTTGGGTTTTTTTTTTCCTGAATGGATTTGTCAGGATCAGTGGAAGTTCTGGGATTTGAAGGAGAAATTCGCCCCTGCTTCAGCTGTAGTCGCACTCCTGTAAGAATTCTCGGCCAGTTCACACCTCCCCATGGGGAATAATGACACTTCCATTAGGTGGGTCGTGCTGCCCTCCCTGGGGTGCTTCCCAGTTCAGGCTTTACATCCGCAGCCTCCAAAATTTTCAAGGCCTGGGAGGGTGTCTTGCACCCAAGTGGAAGAAGCTGTGTCCCGGCCAGCGCTGGGAGGCTGGCAGAGGGAGGGGAAGGCAGCCTGCGGACGCCGACGCGTGAGCCGGGAGGGTGCACGTGGCGGCGGGATGAGGAATCTCTGCGTTCCTCACCCAGAGACTCAGCTGGGCCTCCCCACACCGTGAGGAGCAGAGGATGGGACTTGTCAGGCAGTTTCCTACTAACTCTGCTCCGTGTTTCTGCTCCTCGGCTCTGTAGCCAGGCAGCGCTCGGGGACTGCTTGGAGGTGGTGGCTTGACAAGCTGTAGCTTCATGTTTCGCAGGCCCTTACTCGAGGAGCTGAAATGCTCTATTGTGTCCTGCACCCTGAGTGACAACCCAGCCCTGGCGCTAACAATGCCCTGGTCCCTCTCGGAGACTTGGAAGGTTTCCACCGACCGTCACTGGGTGGTCGCACCCGGCCCGTGTCGCAGCCCCTCCAGGAGGCACCTGGAGCAGGAGCCTGGGCTTCTTAAAGGCTGGAGTGGCAACCTGAGCAGCTCCAGCTATGGACTGACAGCTCTGGAGAAGTCCTTCGGTCTGTCTGGTGCTGGGCTGTCCGGTTTCCATCAGCAGTCTCCTCCCAGGATGTCGTCTGACTGTCTTGCGCCGTCTCCACGCTCACCAGCAACTCCAGAAGGTGATCTGAGAGCGAGGACAAACTGTTGTGTGGATGGAACTTAATTTTTTGGGGAAGGTTAAATTGTTGTCAGGTCATCAGCAGGGTAAAAATCTCCTGGTGGTGCTGGGAGCTGTTCAGCAAACTGGCCAGTGCATCTCTGGATGCTGGAGGGGCTGTTGGACCCAACGCTTTCTAAAGACGTCCTCGAGTTGCGTCACAGAGGGCAAGGGTTCCTTACTCGAGTCTTCACCCCACACAAAATTCCTTTACCCTTCCAGATCTGTGGAGCTGCTGAAGGGCTCCTCAGCGGGACGCAGGGCTGGCGTCTCCAGGGCTCTGGGTGAGGGTTCCTGGAGACTGAAAGTGTGAGGAAATATCACCTTCTCTCCGCTCCGGGGCTCGCTCTGCCAGACCTGCCCTGTGAAGGGAAACCAGCAAGCCTCCCTGAATTCCGACTCGGGATTAGCACGTCACCCAAGCGATGCCAGATGCTTTCAGTCAGGGCACTGGGGAGGGAGGAAGGAAGGGCAGCAGCTCTGGATCGCTTCCCAGGGGCCTGGGGGCAGCTTAGCGGGCGAGTGTCGCTGCCCCACCAGCAAACCCTGCCCATCGTGGTCTCTCTGCCGCCGTCAAGTCAGCAGTTTCTATCTCAGGGTGTGGTTCCAGGTCAGGATTGCTGGGGTGGCAGAGCTGGTTGAAGAGGTTTCCTCCCTCCCTCCCTCTTTCCCTCCCTCTGTCGGAGCCTCAGGAGCTGATACCCCCGAGCCAAATGCTGCTTTAGGGGCTTGGGGATCCTGCTCTAAATAAAAGCTGGCTGGGGGTGGGGGGCAGCTCATCCGAACTCTTGCCTGCACTGGGCTAGTTGTGAACCAGCAAACCTGGTGAGACTGGTAGTGGTCTGGGATGGAGTGGGGTAAGAGCCTCTTTGACTGGCTCTGCTGCTGGAGAGAGCCTGGGGTGGGGCCGCACCCTCCCTTGGGGCCGTGGGTGCTCTCTGGAGCTCCTCTGAAGGTCTTGCAGTGGGTCCTCAGTGACCATCCCTGGTTGGGTGCAGTAGCGCCCTTGTTTTGGTTGTTGGAGATCCTCGTGACACCCGTGGAGAAAGGAGACCCGCCCATTGTGAAGTTCTCTGAAGCATATGGGAGATGAAGAGGGAGCCAGAGAGTGAGATTTTTGTCTGTCCCATGGCTTGGAGCAGTTGGTGTCCTGCCTTAGCACTGCCCTGCCCTGCCCTGCCCTCGGGTCAGATCTTTGGTGAGATTCGAGAGGAGGCCTCTGCTTGTCCCTACTGGCCACAAACCGAGGCCTCTGCTGTAAACAGCCCTCCACAAACCTGTCCTTACACGTCCGTGTCCACGCTTTTCCCCTGGGCCAGAGTTCTCCTGAGCTTGGCAGCCTGTGGAGTCATCAGCTGAGGGGTGAAGCTTGGGGAGCGTGGTGGGGAGAGAAGGCTTCTCTTGCAGCCCTGGCTGGTGTGGAGAGGCACCAGCACGCTGAGGAGCGCGCTGCCCGTTCCCATGGGATGGTGAGACTGGCTCTGATGGGTGCCCAGAGCCACGGCCGCTCTCATCGTGGTTTCCAAGTTGTTCCCGTCGGTGGCGGCAGACTCTGTGTCCCGTGGGGTGATGGCAAAGGCAGGACCCAACCGGGAAGGGCTGTGCGTGTTGGCGTCCGCGTCGCGCTCGTGACAAAGTTCCAGCCTTTATCCTCGCGCTGCTGAGGGGAGAGGTGGCCTCAAAGCTGGGAGAGCGGCCTGTGGGCTGGCAGGGCTCTGGTGGGGACTGGTGAGATAGAGAGGAGGACACAGCTGCCCGTGCTGGTCAAGCAGCTGCCCTTGCTCCACCTGGAACAGCTCACATTGTCCCAGCGGTGGGGATGCAAGGAGCGACCCCTTCCCATCAGGTTCAGCTGGACTTTGGGGTTGTTTTCATGGAAGAAATGATATTCTCCTCGTGGTCCCGCTCGCTGCCAGGTCATGATCGTGTTCGATTGCTGGTGTTTGTCATCCTCAGAGCTTGGAGCGCACGCCAGAGGCCAATCCCACCGGATACTGACTTTCCCGGCTCCGGTCCCGTTGACCCGGGACTCGTAGGTGGGTGCTGGCCTCAGCCTACCAGTGTAGTTCCGATGGGACAAGCCCTGTGCGCTGAGGTGAGGATCTGGGTGGTTGTAGCACCTGCAGTTTGACCCTGTCAGGCCATCCCTGAGAGGACTCGGGGCTTGTCTGTGTGAAACCCTGTCTGGCCAAATGTCACTGGTCTGCTGGACACACCTCAGCTTCCCAGTCTAGACGGGACCTGTGCGAGAAGGGTAATTAATCTCTCGCCGCCTCAAACTGGAGCACCACAAATGAGTCATTCCAAGTGACCCAGGTAGCATAACGAGAGCTCTAAATAATTTAAAGACTGTTCCGATTCGGTCTGGGCAGCTCTTCGACGGAAACCGGCAGCAACTGGAGGCGATCCTTGGAAAGCTTTAGAAATCCCGGGGAGCACTTGGATGATCCTGAGTGATGCAAGAGCTTGTTGGGCTCGGGGGGAGTCCTGTGACCAACGGGATGATGGTTTGTGTCGGCAGAGAGGAAGGCAGGAGGTAAATCCCACGGCTGGTTTCTGTCTCCCGTTAATCAGCAGGTTTTCGTAGGGTTGTCCCAACTGGAGTGACACTCAAGTCGGGAGAGCAATCCCTGTGCCCCCAGTACCTTCTGTCGTCAGCTGATGATGTCAGGAGCCACCCAGCCGGGGGTTACCGGTCGCTGGCTGGGATCTGGGGAGAACTGGCTCGTGGGGGGAAGCGGCGGTGCCCTCAGAAGGTGGAGAAACAAGGTGATGCGCTAACACTGTCCTCTGAATGCGTGGGAGGGGAAGCAGTGACTTGTCTTCAGGGTGGGCTGGTGATGGAAGAGTGTTGCTGATTCCAGAGGAGGAAACGGTGGGTGAGCTCTGAGCGAGGAACCTCAGCTCTGGAAACCTCGTTTGCTGCTGGAGCTGACTTCTTACTTCACAGACTTTCCCACCCGGCGCCTGACCCGCTTTTGTTTGGGTCGAAGGGATGAGAGTGGAAGAGGTAGAAGGCGAGGAAGAGCGTGGCTTCCCACACGGAACCGCTGTGCGTTGTGCGGCTGTGGCGGTGGACGGTGTGTCCGCAGCGTGATCCTGGAGCAGGAGCTGGTTGGAGACAGGACATGCCGGTGTGTTTGGAGAAGAGGAGCTGGTGTAGCTGAGCAGACCTGCCTTACTGGGTGTCCTGCTCTTGGTCCTGGTGGAGAGGGAGGGGAGAGCAGAGGAGGATCTTGCCGGCTCGCCTTGGGAAAAGCAGAAGAGGCAAGTGGAGGGGCAAACCCCGCGGTCAGATGACAGGGCCTGTAATTGGGTATCAAAGACTCTAAGCTGGGAGGCTCGAAGGGTGGGGAGCGTGTGTCTCGGAACTGGAAGTGTTGTCTCCAGTCAGCTTGGAGAACCTGGGATCTCGCTTAAGTTTGATGTTCTTGGGGTGGGGGTCAGACAGAACAAACCTGTGCCAAGCCCAGGGAGCACTGGATAGGCCTGTGCCCCGGGTTGGAAATCGGGATGTGACCGTTGCAGCTGGAACTGAAGAGCTCGTGGTGACCACACTTGTACAAAAGCATCATCCCAAAACCTGTCAATAAAATCCAAACCCAGTATCTCAGCTCCCTGCTGGCTTGGATGGTCTCAAGCTGGTTGAGCTGCAGACCCAACTCTTTGCTCTACAAGTGGTTGTACCGGTCCAAGCTCGATTCCTTTTCCAGAGGGCTTCAGGCAGGGTGTCAGCCTCTTGGGAGCTGTGGGGAGCTTTGCTGGTGATCTTCCCTGAGCTCCACCATCAGGTACCTGCTCCTTGTACCGCACTGAGCTCAATCTGAAGAGACCAGAGGAGATGTTATGACCTCTAAAAGTTTCTCTTTGCTGAATCCTCCCCAGTCACCGTTTTTCCCAGCTCCTCCAAGCCGGGTGAGGAAGCAGCATCCCTGCCCATGGGGCTCGAGATGGTTTGGATGAACCTGGTGACAAAGGGTAGCCTGTGAATCCCCAGCGGAGAGGAGATGGATCCGTTGGACAGGCCTTCTCTGTGTCCTGTTTCTATCTGTGCTTGTGCATCTCTGTCGCTGTAGCAACAGTACTGATAGTAACCAGCGTCACCCGGCTCACCAGGGCATGTCAATCCCTGTGGAAGCTCCAGGAACTCGAAGCGGAGGAGATTTTGAGCTGGGATCACTGGGTGGTAAGAAGAAATGGGTGGATTTATGGGTTGTCTGATGGAGTTCCCCTCTCTCTGTAGCATTTCCACCCCAGCCAGGTGCTGGGAAGGATGCAGATCTGGGTGGAATCCCTGCTTTTTGCTTTTCCATGGATCTTACGTGTTTTAGGTGTCCCATTATACGCTAAGGAGAGTTTTAATAAAGCCACCTCCCTGCACCCTTTTCTGTCAAGGAAGAGGCTCTGGGGTGTGATCATCATTGCCTGTGATCCTTGGGCTTAGGAATTGCAGGATCCTGCTGTCGTGTCTGAGCCACGTCCTGACAGAGCCTGGGAGAAAAGATCACTTGATAAAAGGCCCCAGGGGGAAGGATCAGGAGGTTTCTTGGTGGGACCGTTATCTAGGGAAGCAGATCCCAACCGCTGCGAGCGGACAGGCGGAGGGGCTGCTCCTTTTGGATGTTGCCTCTTAGGTTGTCTAACTTTTCACGGGAGAGAGCGGAGAGGAGGCGCCACCGGTCTTGGAGAGACAGCGACACGAAAGCTGGAGGAGTAATCAGAAGGACAAAGAGCAGAAAAGCCCACATTATTAAAAAAAAATAAAAATAAAAAGAAGCTGGCCTGTGCTGCTCAGGCCAAGTGTGCCCCTTGCTCTCCCACCTACCCCTGGCTCTCAGGAGCTGTAAGTTTGGGATGGAGCCGAGGCAGCTGGAAGTGGAAAGGCTGCTCTTTTCAGGGTTAAGCCGCCTCAGCGTTTCTCTTTCGTCACTCAGCTCCTCAGCCCCTTTGCCCCAGTTGGAGTCGGGGAAGGGGCGAGTTCTGGGCTGCTTAGTGGAGCAAAGGGGGACGGAGGCCGTGCGGCGATGGTGTAACTGTGCAGAGGATGGAGCAAACACCCTCCAGGGGAGATGGTTTCACATGCTCTCCGTGTTCTTCTCAGGCCCTGTAGCTGGGGATGCTCATCTACCTGGAGATGTGCTGGGAACAGCCTGGCAGGGAAAGGGCTCGACACGGCAGGTTTGTGACTTGCGTTTCGTAGACTTGTAGAATGGTAGAGGTTGGAAGGGACCTCTGGAGATTGAGTCCAGAAGTAGATTTATTCTGGTTTGGAAGGGTAGGAGGTAATTCAAGGGGTTTTGAGGATTTGATGGCGGTTCTTGAGCTTCCTCAAGCTCTTCTAGAATGCGGGCAGGGTTTGTCCAGGTCCCAGGGCGCTGTGGCTGGTGAGGAGTACGAACAATCTGAGAGTCAAGGGTGCCACAAAATCCGGTTGGGACAGCGGCCGCGTGTGACAGATGCTGCAGGTGACTGGGATGAGAAGCCGTGTCCTTCCCTAGGAGCAGCTTTTCCTTATTGGGACAGTCGCCAGACCTGCCCCTCTAGGGTGGGATGGAGGCCGTTCCTCTGTCTCGTGCTTTTGCTGCCATGGCTGGTCAGCTGGTGGCTTAGAGCAGCTGCCGGAGTTCTCCTTGGCCCGCTGGTGCTGGCTCCCCACCTGCCTCTTCCAGCCTTGCTCCGATTCCCCGGTTCCTCCTCACGTACATCCAAAAGTGCAAAGCGAAGCGTTCTCCCTTCTCGCGCTGAAACGCCGCCAGCCCTGCTCGTGAGAGGAATCCCTCCTGGAGCTGCGAAGCCTGGAAGGTCTCCAGTTCTGTTCTAGATCCCCGTTCGCTCCTCAGCCTGGCGCTTTCAGTCTGGTTTTGTCCAGGAATGTGCAACCTGGGATACGCCAGGTCCGCTCTCTGGGTCTTGAGAGAGACAGGAGACGGTGAGGGGCATGAGGTAGAGGAGCAGGGAGCTCAGGAGCACGTTGTCGATCGTCTCTGGGGCACTGGCAGTTATTTGGCAAAGCAAACGGCTCCGAGAGCCAAAATATTAACACAGACCTACCTCCGTAGGAACCTTTGCAAGCCTTGGTCCTGCTCACTGCCGAAGTCGGAGACAATCCAGCTTGTGACTGGAGGAGCCCAGAGCTGAAGTAGGAGGTGTGGACTTGGAGGAGAGGAAAAAGGAAAGGAGAAGCTCTTGGGCGTTAAGATAAGCAGTAATTTGTCAAGCAGCTGATTGGGTGTTGGAATCTTCGTGCCGTGGTAATTCCCCGTATCTGAAAATACGGGCAAGGGAGTGTCCTCCCCGTGGAGTCAGTTCTGCCGTTGGTACCTGCTCTGCCCTGGGTCTGGCCAGCGGTGGCCTTGCTGCTTCCGTGCTCGTCCATCCTCCTGCCGGGGGTTGCCTTTGTCTTGGGCCTTCCCAGAGGAATGAGACCATTTCCCACCAGTACCACAGAATCCCAGCCTGGTGAGACTTGGAAGGGACCTCTGGAGCTCCTCTGGTGCCACCCCCCTGCTCCAGCAGGGTCACCCAGAGCAGGGGGCCCAGCAGCGCAGGGTCCAGGCGCCTTCCGAATCTCTGCAGAGAAGGAGCCTCCCCAAGCTCTCTGGGCAGCCTGGGCCAGGCTCCAACCCCCTCCCACCAAACAAGTTGCTCCTCCTGCTCCCAGGGAACCTCCTGGGTTCCACTTGGTGCCCGGTGCCCCTTGTCCTGGTGCTGGGCACCCCTGAGCAGAGTCTGGCCCCAGCCTCTTGCCCCCTGGGGGCCCTTGAGCTCTTGCTCAGCCTTGCTCAGCTCCCCTCTGGGGCTGCTCTTCTGCAGCTGAACAGCCCCAGGGCTCTCAGCCTTTCCTGCCCACACAGATGCTCCAGGCCCCTCAGCAGCTTCCCAGCCTCCCCTGGGCTCTTTCCAGTAGCTCCTGATCTCTCTGGAGCTGGGGAGCCCAGCACTGGACCCAGTTCTCCAGCGGTGGCCTCACTGGGGCAGAGCAGAGGGGCAGGAGAACCTCCCTCTCCCTGCCGCCCACACTCTGCTGAGTGCCCCCAGGATCCCATTGGCCTCTTGGCCGCCAGGTCCCATCGCTGGTTCCTGGGCTACTTGTCTAGCAGGACTTCAGGGTCTTTCTCCACAGAGCTACTTCCCAGCAGGTCACCCTTCACCTCTGTGTGTAACAGATCTCCTGAGATGTTGGGGGGTGGCTGTGAATTGCTGGTGGATCTCCACACGGTGTCTTGGAGCTGGAATTCTGGACACCGCTGTTTGCCACAGGTACACACCCATCAGCCGGTTTGGATGATGAAGGTCTGGACTTAACGTAGACAAGAGCCAGAGCTGTTTGCTGTATAAATATGGCAGAAGTTAAATTCATGAAGTGAGGAGGGTTGAGCTTGTTGGGATATTATCGTTTTGGATGCATTTCTGCGAAGGAACCGTGCAAGCGGATGGGTGGCTGAGAGACAAGCTGCTCTGAAAAGCCAACAGAGAGGGGAGGAGACAGAGAAAGAGGGAAAGTGAGTGGTGCTCTGGTCTCCTGAAGTGGACAGAGCTTTAGGACAGCAGGAGGAGGCTTCCTGAAGCCTGGGAGATGGAGATGATGGGAGATGAGGGAGGGGATGGCAGCAGACAGGACAGGAAGTGACTAAAATACTGTGGTGGTTGTTGGTTTCGCTGTGTAAATATGGGAGGCCCTGCCAGCGAAAGGACAGCTTGTTCTTTTTTTTTGCAGCATGACCCTGTACTCGTTCTTCTTTCGAAAAAAAAAAAAAAAAAATACGAAAACCCAACCCCACAGGAGCATAGTCTGGTGGTTCTCTTCAGCCTCCCGTCGGTTCCTTTGCCGTTAGAAGGAGCTGGGCTCCATCGAGGCGCCGCTCGCTGGTGGAGAGAGGTGTCCCAAGGATGAGTTTTTGGACAGTACCACCCTGGAGCTCATCAGGGTGAAAAATGCCAGATCCTAACACAGTTCAGAAAGCTGGGGGAAAAAAAAAAGCCAGAACAATGACAAAATAATATTTAAATATTGCTGCTGAACTCTGAGGTTGTCTGTCAGATCTGGCTGTAATGTGCCAGACTCTCATCCCTGGCTGTGCTGGTGCTGAGCTCTCCAGCGGGGATGTTCTCCTGGATGGCAGCTCTGGAGGCATCTCCTGATCTCCGAGTTGTACATCCCTGGCTGGACCAACAGTTATCACTGAAAGAACTCCCAGTAACGAAGCCACCCCCGGAAAGAAGAAGCCGATTTTCGTGTGGGAGCCCCAGACTGGGACTTGCTGTGGTGAGACCTGCCCAGAGGGGCTTCCACAGAGAAGAGTCAGGAGGGGTACTCAGCTGAGACCAAGCCCTGGGACAGGCTGTTGACCAAAGTACCCAACTCCTCCCAGAAGCAGCTCAAACTTTGGAGCCATAAGGAGGGATTTGTGGAGCCGTCGGGAAGCGCGCGCGGGTGGAAAGGTGCCGTTGGCTGTCGCGTGCCCTGGCTTTGCCCGTCTCTCACCCTTTGCAGGTGTCACCTGTAGCCAGGTCGTTATCCAGGTCACACTTCTCTTTGTGGCAGGTGAGGACCAACGCACCTCAGAGAGAAGAAAGGGCTCTTGGAGGATCCCGTACGCTGACCACGCTCGTCCTCGTACGGAGATTTAGGGAGCTGGGGAACCGCGATTTATGTCACCGGGCCGCCGGGAACCCGCAGACCCCAGGAGGAGCAAACTCCTCTGCAGAGACTTGCCCAGAGTCCCAGCAGATGCTGCCTCTCCCAAAACCCCAGCCTGGAAGCGCAGAAGCTTTTCCTTCCTCCGGTCTGCTCTGCGCCCGCTGAAATAATTGTTTTTCCCCACCCTCCCAAGCCAACAATGAGATGAAAGCGCTGCGGCCCCGGCCCAGTACGCGGGAGGCCTCGTGTAACTGGTGGGAGCCGTTTGTATTGTGGCAGCGGTTTTTTTGGGTCCTCAGCCACGACTGGGATCCTATTCTCCTCCAGACTGGGTGAATTAGGAGGCCACACTCTTCCCTGCCTGCAGCAGAGCTGATCCGGCTGCGAACGCGGAGGGGCTTTTGTGGGGGATGCTTAAACTGGGAAGCTTGCTCGGCTGGAGGAGACGATTCCCTTCCTTCCGTGTTCTGCTTCCCCTCTGCAAAGAGATTCGAGTTGAAGGGTTTTTTTTTGGACTGTTTCCTGGTGTTTGCAGCTTTGCTGTGCTGTGAGAACAGGGTGAAAAGGCAGAAGGGTTCCCTGATGCCATGGTGTGGATCTACAGGTGGGCCTGGCTGGAGGAAGGTGAGGTTTGTATTGGTGCCGTTCCATGAAACGGGTCGGGCAGGTGGAGCCTCATCCTCTGAAACATGTTGTGTTCCTTTCATCATAAAGCCTCTGAGATTTTTAGTGAGTAACCAGCTTTGCTGCACCTTCACATAGGGTGGGAGGTGAGTTCTGGCCTCAAAGGTGTTGTTTGTGCTCGGGATTAACCAAGTCGAAGTGGTTTTGTGGCCCAGATGCCCAGGCTGTGGGTTAAGAAGAGCTGAGATGTCTGGGAGCTGGTTGTGCAGCTTCCTGCCCCCCAGAGGTGCTGGGTCCAGCACTGGGGATCCTCATCCCAGGAGAGACAGGGAGCTGTTGGAGCGGGGCCAGGGGAGCCCCAGCGATGCTGGGAGGGCTGGAACCCTCTGCTGGGAGGCCAGGCTGGGAGAGTTGGGCTTGTGCAGCCTGGAGAAGAGAAGGCTCCGCGGAGACCTTCTGGGGGCCTTTCAGGGCTTCCAGGTGCCTGTCACAAAGATGGGGACAGACTTTGGAGCAGGGCCTGTTGGGACAGGACAAGGGGGGAATGGCTCTAAACTAAAAGAGGGAGATTTAGGAGGAGAAACTGTTGGTGCTGAGGGTGGTGAGAGCCTGGCCCAGGTTGCCCCGAGAGGTGGTGGCTGCCCCATCCCTGGAACCATTGCAGGGGAGGTTGGATGGGGCTCTGAGCAACCTGCTCGAGTTGCAGATGTCCCTGCTCCCTGCAGGGGGGTTGGACCAGGTGACCTTGGAAGGTCCCTTCCACCCAAACCAGTTTTGGGATTCGATGAATTTGGAATCGGTGCTGAGCTCTGTCATGGTCCGTGGCCGGGCTGGGACCCCGCTCCCAGCAGCACAGGCAGCTGCCACCCTCGGATGTGACAGTAGCTGCTGTGTCGCTTCCTGCCCCGTCCTGTCCCTGGCTGTCTGCTGGCAGAACAATTGGTGTGAATGGGTCCTAATGGGAGCATCCCTAATTGGGGGTAATCTGCTTGGCTAATTCAGCCCAGGTTGACTTTTGTCTGCAGGGCTTTAAGGAGCTGTTCCCACCGAGGGCTCTGTGGCCGCTCTCTGAAGGGGTGGCTAACAGCTGGGGGCAGTAATTTCTTCCAGATCCACAACACTAGGAGAGGATATCTGCCAGGAATCCCAGTACAGATGGATTTAGGAGACCCTCTAAAAGAAGAGCTACATCCCCCCCACACACACCAACAGGGGAATAAATCGGCTTTTCCATAGGAAAACTTGACAGTTGTCTTCAGCACAAACCCTTCCGTCCTTCCTTCCCCACTTGGTGCTCTCACAGGGATTTAAATTCACAGGTGCCTTTACCTCCAGCGCAACCAAATCCACGAACACTGGTAAAACTGGGAAACTGATTCTTTTTTTCCCTTTGCCCCAGTTACACTGAACCGTCTCCCCTCCTCCCGTCTTTCTCCGACAGCCCTCGCTCGGAGGGAATAATCTGTCTCCTGTAACACCCAACTTGGATAAATCTGCCGGTTGGAGGAGGAGCAGCAGCTCCGATGTCTCCACAGTGTGTTTTGGATCCGGGACAGGCGGTGCCTGAATCGATTTTTCTCTGGCACGTTTCTCTTGAAAACCGATACCGGGAGTGCTCTTGGAGCAGGAGACCCAGAGGAGAACGTAACTCAGTAGTAAAGGGTCTCCTCTCTCTGGGAGCAGGAGCCGTGGGCTTCCCAGGGATCGTGTGCTGCTTGGCGAGGGCCGAGAAGTCGCGGCCGAGCTCTGCTGGGTTGAGATGAAGCTCTGGAGAGCGAGCTGGGGGTTCCTCCCGGTCCGTAACTCTGACCTTCCCGGTGTGTTCTCTCCTCAGCGCGGCACGATGAGGCGGCGTTACGAGGACGACGGCATCTCCGACGACGAAATTGAAGGGAAGAGGACGTTTGACCTGGAGGAAAAGCTCTCCACCAACAAGTTCAACTCCACCTTCGTGGTCTTCATGGAAGGCAAAGGTTTGTCTGTGCTGCTGCTGTCAGTACTCGGACAGGGGCTGTGAGATGACCTTCCCCCCAGCCTTTCTTAGAAAGCTGCCAGCGATCTCCATGCTCTGGCTACGCCCAAAGCCTCCCGGGCTGGCAACTTGAAGGGCGGGTTACGAGGCAATTGTGGTGTTAATGAAATCCTTTCATAGAATCGTTTGGGTTGGAAAGAGGCATTTAAGGCCATCAAGTCCAACCATTAACCCAGCACCACTGAGCCCTGTCCCTCAGCACCACAGCTCCACGCCTTGGAAACCCCTCCAGGGATCAGGGGGACTCCAGCCCTGCCCTGGGCAGCCTGGCACAGGCCTGGGGAAGAAATTGTTCCTCAGCTCCAACCTAAACCTCCCCTGGGGCAAATTGAGGCTGCGTCCTCTTGTCCTGGCGCTTGTTCCTCGGGAGCAGAGCCCGACCCCCGGGGCTGGTAACAAGGAGCGTATGTGGGAAGCAGCGTGGAAGCTGCTGGAGCTGGGAAGCGCTGAACCGGTTGCTGGGACACGTGGCAGCCAGCAACAAGAGGGTTTGCCTGGGTCAACACCTGTAATTGCAGCCACATGTCTACTAGATGCTTAATTTAAAGACTCTGTGAGATCTGTCCCCTCTCTCTCACCACGCGTACGGCGCCGTGGGATGTCCTTTCATCGCGCAGCCAGCGCGAGCCTCCCGAGGATTCACCGTCGGGGAGGAGCGTTTCTCTAGGATGTCTCTTCCTTGGCTCTCTAAGCTTCTTTGGGAAGCAAGGACCAAAACTGGTGCTGTTTCCCATGTTGGAGCAGACTTCTCCCTCCCTGGAGGGCCTGTCTGAGGCCTGTCAGCAGGACGCACCACGCTGCTCACAGGACAGTTGCAGAGGAGTTCTGGGGTCTCTGAAGAAATAGGAAGGAATGGGGTTTGCTTTTGCTGGCTGGTGATAGGAGGAGGTTCTCAGAGCTCGATTGCAGAAGGTCCTGACCAACCTGATTGAGTCTAAAGGCGGTTTGCTAGGAGCAAACGGGACTGGAGATCTCCAAAGATCCTTTCTAACCTCAGTTTGTCCATAGTCCTCTGAAGGAACCTCTCCTAACATCTTCCCTCTTCTTCTCTCCCCTCACCAGACTTCACAGTGGAATACATCCAGCGGGGTGGCCTGAGAGACCCTCTCATCTTCAGGAGCTCCGACGGCCTGGGGATAAAGTAAGTGTTAGAGGCAGGGTGGTGGGGGACTCTGGCCCCACTTCTTACCTCTCTTCACACTGTGTGGGATCTAATCCCAGTAGCTGGGTCCACGCTCTGCCCACCAACCTGGTACGACCGTGTCTTGCCCACCCTGCTCTTCACATGCAGTGAGAAGCGTCCTCCACCTCAGTTAATCCCATTCTAACCAGTTTGGGCTTAAAGTGAGAGAGCTGAACTGACCGTAGGTGATCCCAGCCCAACCAAAGCATCTGGAAAATCCCGGTGCTGCTCTGATGCAACATCTGGCCGGGTTCCTTCCCTCGTCAGACAGGCACCTCTTGCCAGAGCGTCGAGCAATTTGTAGTATTTCTGGCATTTTCCACAATTCCAACCTGATTTACCCACCCTGGTGACTTCCAAACTGCCGTCTGTCTGTCTTGCTCCAGTAAGTCAAGGTTTACAGCTCGGAGCTGTACTGGTGCAAGACGTTGGGCCGTGTTAGGACGTTGATATAAATGCACCGTGGGCTGGTAGGTGTAGTTTTAAGGCAAGTTATGTTTCCTCAAAACATGACAGCCGTCTTCTAGAAAATGTAAAAACAATAAATAAAAAAATCACCTGTTCTAGTGGGTGAAACTGGATTTCTCCTGAGCTTTTGGTTATTTCTCTGGGTCAGGAGCTGCTGGAACAGCCGCCCGCCCCGTTCCGCCTGTGCCAGCGGTGTTTGTACGGATAAGTCAGCCAGTACAAACAGCTAGAGCGGTTGTGCTGTGTCAGTGAAATGTGCTGCCTGTTCTGGTCTGGCTGTGCCTTTTTTCGTGGGCTAACTCATACAAACAGTCTTCAAAGGAGAGCTGGGCTTGCTTAGCTCAAGACCCGCTTCCTCGATGCCAGGAGCTGCTCTACGACAACTCACGCTCCAGAGATGCTCCGTTATTCCCAAATCCACTTCCCCAGCCGGAAGCTGGGCCCAGCTTCCCCCAGAGATCTAGTTGCACGATCTTCACCCATGCCCAAGAACCAAAGTCATATCCTCAGGGTGCCAATACTGGGCTTACAGGTGGGGGAAGGGTCTACAAGCAGAAGGACTTGTTGAATTTTTTTAGCAAAGTGTTTGTCCTGCAGGATGCCGGACCCGGACTTCAGCGTCAACGACGTGCGGCTGTGTGTGGGTGAGTGTCTCCGCTGGACACGTGGCAAGGAACAGGGAGAGTCTTTGGGTTTATCAGAGCGAGAGGGCTGGGTTTGTGGCTTCCTTAGAATGGTGGAACCTTAGTGGATCCCAACTCTTACTTGCTTGAGTCTAGTTTGACTTGAAGCAGCTTCTCTTTCCGTGTGGAAGATGATGGAGTTACGGGACAGACCGAGACGTGATGCTTGCGTGGGTGGGTTCCTGGAGGAAGGATCTCATGTCTCCTGGAGTATCTCTTCTGGGTGGTCCATTGTGCCACCGGGATGGCTCCAGCGATGTCTGCCTGTCCCGGCAGGGAGCCGACGGATAGTGGACGTCATGGACGTGAACACGCAGAGGGACATCGAGATGTCCATGGCGCAGTGGGCACGTTACTATGAAACGCCGGAGGCCGAACGGGAGAAGCTTTACAACGTCATCAGCCTGGAGTTCAGCCACACCAAACTGGAGAACCTGGTGCAGAGACCCGCCACGGTGAGCGCGGCTCTTCCTGCCGCCGGGATGTCCTTTCCCTCGGGGTTCTCCGCAGGCAGGGTGCAGCCCCCCCTAACTGGGGTGTGGGAGGAGAGGGGCTGATCTGGGGTTTGACTCGGGTCTCAGCTGCTGGAACTGGTCCCCAAGACAGGCTGGGGCTGCCCTCAACCACGGTCGGGTCCCTGACACGTCATTCTGCCGAGAGCTGACTTGTTGCCTGCCTCTGAGCCGTCAGAGAGATGGAAGTGATTGGCTGAGGAATAATTAGAGTGGAGTAACCGGCTTCTGGGGACAGACTTTGGAGCAGGGCCTGTTGGGACAGGACAAGAGGGGGATGGCTCTAAACTAAAAGAGGGAGATTTAGGAAGAGGAGAAACTGTTGGTGGTGAGAGCCTGGCCCAGGTTGCCCCGAGAGGTGGTCGCTGCCCCATCCCTGGCCCCATTGCAGGGGAGGTTGGATGGGGCTCTGAGCAACCTGCTCCAGTTGCAGATGTCCCTGCTCCCTGCAGGGGGGTGGGATAAGATGACCTTGGAAGGTCCCTTCCCACCCAAACCAGGCTGGGATTCCTGTTGGCTGGTGATCAAGAGCAGGCACAGAGTTTGATCGGAGAGGTCAGATTTGCGCTCAGCCACAGTGATCAGTGGGGACAGGATGGGGAGGCTGCCTTCCAGCATCTCCCGATTAGCTGATTCCACTGGCTGCCAACACCTTGGCTGTCATCCAGTCTCGGGCCTGCCTTCCCTGCCCAACGCTCCAGCAGGGCCTCCATCGCGCAGCGGAGCTCGGCGATGCTTGAGGCCTCTGGAACTGGGGCAGGGGGCTGTTCAGCAGAGGGAAAACCAGTCGCCTTTAGGAAAGTGTGGAAGGCGGTGGGATGTACATCCAGAGTTCCCTCTGCAGTCGGTGGAGAGGAAGGGGCAGCTCTGTAGGTCCATTCTTTTCTTACTGGTGACTGTAGAGGGAGCCTGGACATCTCTGCCTACTGGGGCTGTCCTGAAGCTCAGCTTCCCCAATCCCAGCCTAGCAGATGCTCCCAGTGTGGTGTTTTTGTCAGCCCAATTCCCACCTTGCCCCTGAGTAGAAAACCAGCATCCCAGTCCCGTGCTCGGGATCTTGCCGTGGGGTTTGCGGCTTGTGCCGGTTCGGAGGCTCCCTGGACAGAGGGGTTACTGTGCCCGTGTCACCTCTACTGATGTCTCCCACCTTTCTCCCGTAGGTGGATTTGATTGACTGGGTTGACAACATGTGGCCCAGACACCTGAAGGAGAGTCAGACGGAATCCACGAATGCAATCCTGGAGATGCAGTATCCAAAGGTGCAGAAGTAAGTGACTGCTGAGCTGCTTTTTTCTGGTGACGGGAGGGAGCAAAACACCTCTTGCAAGAGAATTGCCCAAGGGAGGAGCAGTTTGTACTGAGGGGAGGTGGGAGGAACCGTCTCTCTGTTTATTTTGGCAGGTGACACTTGTAAGGACACCCCGGTTCGTTATTTAGACCTCTGTTTAACGAACACTGCGTGGAAAGGTGGTCGGGTGGCTTCTAGGAGCTCCCTGTGCTCCAGGAAAACTTGGTGCTCACCACCTGGGGACATCTGGAGTGGGTTGAGCTGCTGGGTGCTACCCTGAGGCGTTGAGCTACTGGGGGTTTCTAGAGCTGCGAGGATGAAATCTCTTCTGCCTGGACTAGATCTTGTTGTGGGAGGGAGGTTGAAGTGCAAAGTGAGCTCTCCTGCAAACCACCGCCACCTCCCCACAGCTAAAGTGGGTTCTGGCACCGCTCTGAGCCGTTGGCCTGGGTCTGGGCAGCCTGGTCCCTTTGAAAATGTTGTATCTGGTCTAACATGTGGATTCCCCCCTTGACTTTCACCTTATCATCATCTTGTTTTCCACCAGATATTGTCTGATGAGCGTCAAGGGCTGCTACACAGACTTCCACGTGGACTTCGGTGGCACTTCGGTGTGGTACCACATCCACCGAGGGGGAAAGGTAGGAGAACAGGTCCTGCTGGGAAGGTTACAGATGCTTCAGGAGAGCAGCTTTTAGTCTGTTCTCTCGTGGATCCTTGAAGCTGCCGGTCCGAGACAGCAAACTGAAGTTTTTTCCACCCTAAACTTATTTGGAAGTAGTTCTGGCCCTCAGGGGCACAGGTTGAAAACCCACACACTGCAGAGATGATGCTGAGACCACCTCATGAAAGCCTAAAAGGCAGAGTAGAATAACCCACTTCATCCAGTGCCTTGGGCTTCTGAGAGATTGTTTGGCTACGTGGCCCATCACCTCTTGGTGTGGCACAAAGACCACCCTGGGAGCGGCAGCAAATGGAGGGAAGGGGATTAAAGATGAGTGGGAGCTTCTAAAGCTGAGCTGTCCAGGGCTTTTAAGGAGCCACTAAGATGTTTGTCAGGTGAGGAAGGACCTCCCTCAAGAGACTTGCCCTCCAGTGGAACAGCTTCACTGGGCATTCCTCTGTGCAGGGGGAGAGGAAGAGCTGCAGATGTCTGGAGAGGGCTGAGGGCAGCTTTGGAAGAAGCAGAGGGTAAGTCAGTGACTGTTAATTACAGGACGACTTCCATCCCTGTGTTGTCTTTCTTTGCAGATCTTCTGGCTCATCCCTCCTACACCCCAGAACCTGGAGCTCTATGAAAATTGGCTTCTGTCGGGGAAGCAGGGAGACATTTTTCTTGGGGACAGAGTGTCAGAGTGCCAGCGCATCGAGCTCAAGCAGGGCTACACGTTCGTCATCCCCTCAGGTACCGCAGGGCGGGCACCGGCATCCTGGCCTTGGCTCCTGGCGCACGAGCAGAATCAGACCAGGCAGGACTTACCTTCTTCCCCCCTAACTGGGAGAGGGGGATGTGTTGTGGCTCCATCCCCTTGCCTGCCAGCTTCGAAAACATGCCTCTCATGGCCCCGTGGGTTCGGCCCGAGCGTCGGGAAAGCTGTGGCTGGTTCACATCGGGCTTGGTCAGTGATTAACGGAGCCTTTCCCAGAGCCCGTGGCGATGCCCCACAGAGCAATGCCCACTGAGGACAGAGGGTGGCCCAAGGCTGCCCAGCTTCTCAGCTTCCTGGGTATCCTATGAAATCTCAGCAGAATTACGGTCACACCGCTGGGAAGCAGTAACATGGGGAGACATGTAGGCGGCTGGAGATGAGCCAGAGAGCTCCCAGGTGGCCAAGAAGGCCACCAGCATCCTGGCTGGGTCAGGTTTAGGTTGGAGCTGAGGAACAATTCTTGCCCTCCAGGGTTTTCCAGGCCTGTGCCAGGCTGCCCAGGGCAGGGCTGGAGTCCCCCTGCTCCCTGGAGGGGTTTCCAAGGCGTGGAGCTGTGGTGCTGAGGGACAGGGCTCAGTGGTGCCCAGGCAGGGATGGGGCAGCGCTGGGACTGCAGGAGCTGAAAGGTCTTTTCCAAGCCAAGTGGTTCTATGGAGCACAGTTTGTAGGAGATTGCAAAGGAATTAGTGAGCACTGTCAGTGACGAGACCTCCACCTCACCTACTCGCTCAGAAGGATTCTTCAAGCTCTGCCTTCTCTCCCAGGTTGGATCCACGCTGTCTACACTCCCATGGACACGCTGGTTTTTGGAGGCAACTTCTTACACAGCTTCAACATCCCTATGCAGCTCCGCATCTACAGCATCGAAGACCGTACACGGGTGAGGACCTGCGGGAGAGCTGGGAGGGCCTGGGCTGGTGGGGAAGGTGCAGCCAGAAGTGGTGGTGTGCAGGTGGATGAGTCTCACCCCTCACAGTGCTGGAGCTCCTGCTGTCTGTGTACGTGATGTCACAGCCTGCGAAACGTCCGGGCAGGAGCTCGGGCAGAGGCTTCATCTGTTCCTTTGTCCTGCCTCCAGCCTGACCCCAGGCTGCTGAGGCATCTGGAAACCTTGTTGTGAGTGTGGTGGGGACCTTCTCTGGCTGCCTGAAGAGGAAGGTGGCAACGTGTCCATGGGAGGGCATCCAGGGTGTTGCCTCTTCCCTTACCTGGCTGCCTTCTGCTGCTGCTTGGTGTTGATCTTAAAGCTAGGTATGATCTAAGATGACTGAGAAGGCTCCAGGGAGACCTTCTGGGGGCCTTTCAGGGCTTCCAGGGGCCTGTCAGAAAGATGAGGACAGACTTTGGAGCAGGGCCTCTTGGGACAGGACAAGGGGGGATAGTTTGAAACGCAGCAGGGCCTCTTGAGACTGGAGAGAAGGGAGAAATAGTTGGTGCTGAGGGTGGTGAGAGCCTGGCCCAGGTTGCCCCGAGAGGTGGTCGCTGCCCCATCCCTGGCCCCATTGCAGGGGAGGTTGGCTGGGGCTCTGAGCAACCTGCTCGAGTTGCAGATGTCCCTGCTCCCTGCAGGGGGGTTGCACCAGGTGACCTTGGAAGGTCCCTTCCTGCCCAAACCCGTCCATGATCCTATCACTGAAGCTAAAGGCTTCCTGAGGTCTCGAGCAGAGATGGCTGTTGGCAGGTGGGTGTTCTTCTGAAGTGCCCAGCTCAGGAAGGTGCAGCAGGATCAGGGGCATCTTTTACCTTCCGAGCTGATCCCCTTCCCCTTCCCCTCTTTTTCCAGGTCCCGAACAAGTTTCGTTACCCCTTCTATTACGAGATGTGTTGGTACGTGCTGGAGCGTTACGTCTACTGCATCACCAGCCGCTCCCATCTGACCAAGGACTTCCAGAAGGAATCGCTCAGCATGGGTAAGCCCCCTGCCCTGCCTCTCCAGCCTGAGTCCTTCCTCACCAGTATCGCAGCAGCTCCTTGCACCCTCCTGCTGGGCTACGGCCCGGCTCAGGTGGCACCGTCGCTTCCTCAGTCTCACACCGTTTTTTTGGGGATGTTTCCTCCCTTTTCGCCGTTGGCTCTCCTGAGCGGGCGGAGGGGATCGCAGGCTGCCTGAAGGACCTGCCATTTATTTCCTTTTCTTTGAACAAGAAGCAAAAACCAACCAGAGTTCTGCTTCCTCCTTTGCCCCCACGACAGGCCGAGCTCCTTGCAGCTGCAAAACCAGCTCAGCAGTTCCTGCTTTTGCTGGTACTTGAGCAGAGCAGAGGTGGGGGGGGAGCTGCAGTAACTCCCCTGTGCTGTGGGTCCCATCAGGGTCTTCCTTCACACACAGAGTTCCAAGCGGTGTCAAGGTTGTGTGCAGAGGAGTTGCTCAAAAAAGGAATGTTTGGCCACAGAACCAAGGCAAGAGGGGCCTGAGAAGTGTTCAGGAGAGTCCTCATCCCAGGAGAGACAGGGAGCTGTTGGAGCCGGGCCAGAGGAGCCCCAGCAATGCTGGGAGGGCTGGAACCCTCTGCTGGGAGGCCAGGCTGGGAGAGTTGGGCTTGTGCAGCCTGGAGAGGAGAAGGATCCAGGGAGACCTTCTGGGGGCCTTTTTAATGCATAAAGGGGCTTCTAAGAAAATAGAGAGAGATGTTTTACCAAGGTCTGTAGTGACAGGACAAGGGGGGATGGTTTGGAACGCAGAAAAGGAGATTTAGACTGGAGAGAAGGGAGAACTTGTTGGTGCTGAGGGTGGTGAGAGCCTGGCCCAGGTTGCCCCCAGAGGTGGTCGCTGCCCCATCCCTGGCCCCATTGCAGGGGAGGTTGGATGGGGCTCTGAGCAACCTGCTCGAGTTGCAGATGTCCCTGCTCCCTGCAGGGGGGTTGCACCAGGTGACCTTGGAAAGTCGCTTCCCACCCAAACCGTTCTATGACCCCATGAAATTCAGCCTAGGCTGTTGCTGTCTCCTGCTCTGGGAGGCTTTCCCTTGTCCTGTGCCTCATCTTCCCCCAAATCAAGCCAGGGAACAGGTTTTAGCTGGGTTTTTTCCCAGCACCTCCGAGCCCCATCCATTCCTCTCGCCTTGTCTGCTGGCTGGGATGGAATCCCTCTAGAAACTGGAATTGCCCGACCGCTGTGCTCTCCTCTCACCCTTTCTCCATCGTGGCAGATATGGAGCTGAGCTCCTCGGACTCGGTAAACATGGAAGAAGAAGAGGAGGAGGAGGAAGAGGAGGACGCAGCAGGGAAGGAACCCAGGCGACCGATCACGAGACGATCCGTTCTCACCAGCCCCATCGCCAACGGTGCCAACGTGGACTATGACGAACTGGGCAGGAGCTGCCGGAGCAACCTGCCGGCTCTGAAGAAGACTCCATCTATAGACTCTTCCGACTCCAGCCGAGGTTCCCAGAACGGCCAGGCCTGCGACCCGAACGGCGGCAGCCCCCGGAAGAACAGGAGGGTCCACCTGACGCAGTTCGAGCTGGAGGGGCTGCGCTGCCTGGTGGATAAACTGGAGTCGCTCCCGCTGCACAAGAAGTGCGTTCCCACCGGCATCGAGGACGAGGACGCCCTCATCGCTGACGTCAAGGTAGGTGGAGGTGGCGGTGAAGGAGCTTCCGGTGCCGCCCCGGGTTCCTCGGGGCGTCGGAGGTGGGAAGTTGGTTCTCCGCGGGGAGATGGTGCTTGATCCTGCCTTTCCCCTCATCATGAGGCGAGGAGGTGGTGTCTCTGCAGGTTTGGTGTCCTCCTCTTCCTCTCCATGAGGTTGATGTCACACCAGCTGGTGCTGAGGGACAGCCCTGGCTTGGGACAAGCAGGAGCTGCTCCCAGCCAGCCTGGCTGAGGCTCATCTGGGGGCACTCTGGACCCTGTCCGGGTCCCTCGTGGTGCACAGCGCTCGGTGGTGGTGTGGTTCATTTCCAGTTCTGGCTGTGGACTCCTTGGGCTGCTGGACACTGGGATCCCTGGAGCCCTTTCCTTGCCCCAGCTGGATTTGGCCTTGTTTCTTTGGCTGTTTGCAGAGGATGTCACTTTGGGTTATAAGAGTTGTTTTTTCCTATTTTTTTTTTCCTTTTCTCCCTTGCTTTACACTCTGAGCTGGATCTACCAGACCTGTTGTGCTGACTCCGTGAGCTCTGGTGTTTTAGCCCTTTCAACCTCACTCTGCGCCCCAAAAAATCTATTTTAGTCCCTCAAACCTCAGTTCCCTTCTACCCCCTCCCTCGCTGACGGAGATCTCCTTGCCTGCACCGAAGCTGACACCGCCCTGGGTGGTTCCTCAGCTTTGCCATCGGGTTGGTTTTCCAAGTGCTGGCTCCTCGTTGGTTTTTTTTTTTGGTGGGTTGTTTGGTAAATCGGACCGTCAGCTGCGTTTGACGCCTCGGGTGCAGTTCTGGGGTCCCAGGGTGGGCCATCATTGGCAGGCCAAGCTCTGGTGGTGTTTGGCTGAAGGAGTGTGAGTTGGAGCTGCGAAGGGGCTCCCTTTCTGGTTCCCTGGGGCTTTCTCAAGTGCATGGAAAGTCGCGTGGCCTAAGAGTTGAGCCTGTGTTTGAGCCACCGCGGTGGGGTGGCCCTGGCCCTACCATGGACCATACGGTGCCATATGATCGGCAGCTGGAGATGACCCAGAGAGTGCCCAGGAGGACAAGAAGCCACCAGAATCCCGGCTGGGTCAGCACTGGGGGGGCAGCAGGGCCAGGGCAGGGATTGTCCCCCTGCACTGGGCACTGGGGAGGCCGCCCCTCGAATCCTGGGCTCAGTTTTGGGAATTCCCTCCCAGAAGGAGCTGGAGGGGCTGGAGCGTGGCCAGAGAAGGGCAACGGAGCTGGGGAAGGGTCTGGAGCAGGAGTGTGGGGAGGAGCGGCTGAGGGAGCTGGGCTTGTTCAGCCTGGA
>VWZK01006724.1:0-20816 GCA_013396935.1 Baryphthengus martii | reverse complement strand
CTTAGGTTATCTATTAAAAATGGTACCATTAAAGCACATGGAATGTTAGATGATACTGTGGTGCCTCAAACTTCTTCATCGGTCAAACCAGAATTATTTTTCCCCCCTTCTTTATCACACATATCATGAAAATACACTCCGTCACCTACGTGTTCTTCAGTGTAGAAATGTACAAGGGATCAACAGCTGCTGAAAACAAAAGAAGAACCCTGGATATGAACAGGTCTAACTGCTGTCTTTCAGAGCCCTGAGAGTACTCTTCATTCCTATTATGTAATTTAACAAGGGACAATAAATATTAAACTTTTTCTCAACAGATTGAAATAAGGTTTTTACTTAACCTGCTGTACGCTGCCTTTGAACAGTAACGTCTCTTATCTTCCAGGTGAGATGTGACAGTAAGTTCACCACATTCAATAGAGATCAAATTCGTATACTTTAAAGAGGCAAAATTCCCAACTGAGGAGGGTCAAAGTTTGCTGTGAATGAGTAATGTAGATTAGAGTTAGTGTTCTTTTGGTGTCTTTGAGACCCTTCTTGGCTTCTACTGAAATCAATGGAAAAATTCCGATTGACATGACACAGCCTTGAGCTCTTAGATTCTTGCTTCATTTTGTAAAATAGGCAATAACATTACAGAAAAGGTCAATCATATACATTTTACTCATGCAGCCAGTGACTTTACAAGTGAATGCAATTATTTCAATAGCAAGGATTTCTCAGATGAGTAATGCTGTGAAGATCAGATCCTATACTGTAAAATATTTCATGATTTCTAAGGACAAAAAGATTTTTTTAAAAGTTCACATCAGTGCTTTCTTATTAAAAATGGCTGTATTTATAATTCCTAAATGTAAAAGATGCCTTTGGAACTGTAATGACTGAGAGTTTGATGTTACAGTTAATTACAAATGATACTCTTTATTTGCAGTTTTGATAGGGAAGAGATGACAGATTTACCATCTTTTATATTTCGTCTTAAAAGGCAATTTTAAATTAATGATTATTCGTTTGTTATAAGTTGAATAGTGAAAGAGAGACTTTAATACTACAATACTGTATATTATACTGTAGATAAACTTATAATATCGGGTAAATGTACACATCTGTTTTTTGCAACTATTTCTTTTCTGAGCACAGAGGAAGCAGGCATTTTATAGAGATGGTTCATTTTCCTAAATCTGAATACCCTTGAGCTTCTATTTTTAAATGAAGGTTATTATAATATTACTATGATAACCATGACACTGGAACATGGATGTGAAGAATAATGATTTCATATTTGTCTTACTTTTACCAGAAACTCAAAACTCAGAACGTAATTTCATAACTGTGGTAAAGTATACGGGAAAATAAGCATCGGCTAATGCTTATTTCTGAAGTACAAAAGAATAAAGAATGTATAAAAAGTTATGAAATGAAGCAGATATAAAAAAGCTCTAGTTCAAATTCAATTTCTGAAACATCTTAAACATCCCTAAAAATTCTTAAACAATATGGTGATCATTAATAGGAAATGTCACAGTGCGGATAAGGACAACATCATCTTCTTAGAGAAATTGTGAAGCCTTTCAGAATTTTCATTGTCAATAGAATTCTTTGAATTTCTCTTCTGCAAACCAAAAGAACTTCCAGTGAAATCCATATCCTGGCCTGCATGAAAAGTGTGACCAGCAGGTTGAGGGAGTTGATTCTGCCCTTCTGCTCTCATAAGAACCCACCTGGAGTACTGCATTCAACTCCGGGACCTTAGCATAAGAAGGACTTGGACCTGTTGGAGCAAGTCCAGAGAAGGGTCACAAAGATAATCAGAGAGCTGGAGTATCTGCCCTATAAAGAGTTAGTGTTGTTTGTTCACCCTGGAGAAGAGAAGGCTCCATGGATATCTTACAGTGGCCTTCCAGTATCTAAAGGGGGCCTATACTAAAGCTGAGGAGGGACTTTTTACAAAGGCTTCTAGTGAGAGGACAAGGGATAAAGGCTTTAAACTGAAAGAGGGTAGATTTAGATTAGATGTCAGGAAGAAGTTCTTCACTATGAGGCAATGGCACTGGTTACCCAGAGAAGGTGAGGATGTTCTCTCCCTGGAAGTGTTCAAGGCTAGGCTGGATCAGTCCTTGAGCAACCTGATCAGGTGGGAGGTGCCCCAGTCCATGGCAGAAGGGCTGGAACTAGATAATCTTCAAGGTTCCTTCCAACCCGAATCATTCAACGATTCTGTTTTGCTGGATGATTATACTCTGTTTTTTTCTAATATGACTGGAGGATAGTGTAAGATAAAGAATGGAATCAAATAGCTTGCAGACTATTCTTTAGGATGCTTGTAAAGATAACCTCACATACACAAACTGAGTAGTACGCCTATTTGCCTACTGAAAAAAGCAAATAACATAAAACAGTGGAAAAAAATACTTTTATCCACATTTTATAGGAAGGATGTTAAGAATCACTGATGAATACTTTAGTAGGGAAAAACAATGGCCTTTAAAAATCAAAGTAGAATAAATTCATGATGGAGTTCCATGATGGCTGGTGTTGGATATGTATGGTATCAGACAACCTATCAGTATAAAATCAACATGACTTATTTTTAAAGGCAGTGTTCACGGTTTGTTTTTTTTCTGAAGAAATCAAAGAAAATAATATCAACGTTGCATGGAAACACCATTCCTGATCTGGCATAATGGGCAATCTGGATCTGTGCCGGTGTGGATTGATAGTAACTGATCTAGCATCTACCAGCATGTGATGATTCCTTTGACCATGTAGTAATAAATTGAATAAAAAAGGTGAATGGATACTTTTTCTGTGTATAATAAAGACACGGTATTTTTGGTCGTATCCTGAAAAGACATTTATTATCTCATGGAAATTTGACTTAAAAGTTTAAAAAGACAGTTAAATATGATAGGGTTAGAATGGCTTAATGAGGTACAACCTCATATCTCAATATGAAACAGACATATTAATTGCAATATTGATGTTCCTTGCCACTCCATATAATAACACATTTGCTTAAATCTCTTTTGTTGAAGAAAACCGAACTTTACACAAATTCAGATATGGAAGCTTGCTGTATTTCATTAAGTCACCATATCTCATTTTTATGACCTGACATGTCCTTATCTTTAGTTAAGTCACTGAAATAGAAAAAAAAAAACAACAAAAAAAAACACAGTTCAACTCAAAAACACACCTTTAGAAGAATCTTCTTCCCCACTCCTTTTCGTGTCAAAGTGCAAGAGAGTGTCAGACCTGAAACATATAATGTTAATGTGTAACTTAGTTCTTTTCATAATTGAGGGAATGTTAGTCAAGAGAATTTAAGGTTTGTAGGTAAAGCAGGAACCTCCTGCCCTCCTAAATTAGAAGCATACCAAGTAACATCTAATAGAAGCTTCTTGTGATCCCCAGCATAAGCCTGCTGATACAGTATAACTCAAGAAGCGTTTTTGTATGCATTGGCCCCATAGACAATAGCATTGTCATTGCTAATGATCGAACACAGGCCTTATACTGACTGTGCCCTAGGCTGACTGTGCAATAAAGAACTCTGACAGTCAAGTGCTGGTCATTGAAGAAGCTCAACATAAAGAGATGGGAAAATACAGATTTTGCTTGAAGGAAAGGAGCAGTGACTAAGTAAGGGAAAAAGGAAAAGGAGAAAAAAAAAAAGAAAAGAACAGACAAAACAAACAAACAACAAAAAAACCAAACAAGCAAAACCCACAACTGCCACCCTAAACAAATGAACAAAACAAAACAAAACCCACACACACACACACAAAAAACCAAAACGCAACAAAAACCAACACAAAAAAAACCCAAACAAAACCACAAAAAAAAACCAAAAAACAAAGGAACAGGGTAGGGCACCTACTAAGACTGCAAAGCAACCTCCATGTCACCCCACCAAACATGGTGCCAAAGACCGAGATTTCCCTAGGAAATCAGTTGTCTCATAAAATGACAAGATCCCAAATTAAGATGTGAAGAAAAAAGAAGACACACACTTTTGTTCTGGCTTCTCTCTTTGAAGGGCTTTTCAGCCTGACCATGTCAATGAGTAAAAACATCAAGACAATCAGCACTAGCTATGTGGCATCAGCTGTGAACATTGTAAGTTTGAAAATAGTGTAACATTTGATTGTAAAGGCGTGATGACATAAAATATGCGATGATAATTAATTTGTGGCAATGTGTGTTGCTGAATTTGTGAAGTAGTCTAGTAAAGTTATGAAGTCTGAAACTGGTTTGGTTTACCACTTTTTAACACTCCTCACAGCAATAATATTCTGACATATATGTACACACATCCAATTGCAACAGTTATATCTATAATTGATGATGTTTTTAATTATCTTCTCTTTTATACATTTGAGGTCAATATGTATGTCATGGCTTTGGATATTAATTTACATTGCTACTTGTAAAAAAAGGACAATTGTGAATTGTCTTTGCAGTCTGTGGTATGTGTTACCCTGTGTCTGTACTCTTCCACACCTCATTTCAGCCTGAGTCCACAGATAGTTCACGCCACACTAAGTAGGGCTAAGCCAAAACAAATTTAAGATATATTCACTTCACTGTTAGGCAACTGCCATTATGGCTACACCAAGCTAAAACCATCTCAGGCCAAGACAAGTCCTAGTGTCTTTTTCAGCAGGTTAATGAAAAATGTGTGGCCTTTCATTAGTAATGGCAAAATTCAAATTGATTGATCAAAATTGTACAGTTCAGTTTCATTTTCAGTTCCTACATTGCATATGACAAAATAGTTCTAGATTTAAGAATGTTCACAGAGATGTTAGTGCCAAACAGAGGAGTGATACCTTATGCTTAAATCCACATGGGTATCCTACCCCATTAAAACCTTTTAGAAGATTATTTTTTCTGCCATTTTCTGTATTTTGAAAAGATGAAAGTAATATTTATTTTTACACTTGGAAATTACTATGCATGCAGGATTTTAAGACAAATATATGAATCACCTTATTGTGGTAGTGCATATGACAGGATCAAATGAAAAGATATTTGAAGTGAGTATACCCCTAGATTGATTTTTTCCCATATTGATCTTTTTCCAAGATTTTTTCCTCATTCTCAACTGTCCTTTTCTTAATTCGCTTCTCTAAATTAACATGATGTGTTTTTTTTTTTTTTTTATGGATAACTTCAGTGTTGGTTCCATAATTTCTCTCTCTTTACATATACATGCCAAAGTAATTTTCTTCAGCATTTACTTAAATATACTGTCACTTGCTTTTGTATCATCCTCTCAATCGTTAACTTGTTGAATTATGTAATGTGGATACTTTGACCTTAGCTCATAATTTTTTCCTTCTAGTGTCTTAATTTTTATTGTTTAAAAGTCTGAGTTTTACTTTCCTGTAACATGGAGTGGGATTCCAGATTGCACCAATCTATATTTAATGAGGGGATACAGCTCCAGATTGTAGAGAACTAAATTTAGATATTGACAATCTGGAGCTGAATCCTATTTCAGCTTTGGGTGAGTACACTGACAATCAAAATACGATCACACATGATTTTTGTGGCTGTGTTTAGCTTCTAAGACTTGCTTTATTATTAGGGAAGGATTTAGGAAGGAATGTGTCCAGTACCTTGAACTATACCCTTCTTACACCAAAATCAGCAGATCCTTGAGATATAATTGCAGTTCATTAATACCTAGTACCAACATATTGAAGAACTAGAGCTAACAGCAGAAACCAATCAGTTGAGTTCTACATGGATTAATTTACTTGGTCTACCTTGTTATTTTGAGCAAGATGCAATGACACCACATAAAAATTCATATGCTATTTCTGTCTTCTTCTTTGTGGTGACTATGGTACCTTAGAAAGTGTTCACAAATACACAAGACACAATCTGGGGAGGAATTTCCTGTGTAAAATTGGTTTTGGTCCATCAAACTGACTGTCTATCCTCCTTTCAGGGGAAGATATTCTCCACTTATCTTCCATTAAGCCAATGGGCTTCATGGAACAAACCTTGAGCACACTTTCACGTAGCCTTGTGTCAAGCATAAAGTGGTACAATCACAGACATTTTCATAAAAAGCTCGGGTATGGGAAATGAATTATGCTATTGATTGGGCTTTTTACCTTGAAAGTAAGGAGTTGTCATGGTTTAACCTCTGCTGGGAGCTAAACACCACACAGTCACTCACTTACTGCTTTGCTTTCCTCCCCCTTCCCTCCCCTTCCCCTTCCCCGCCCCCACCCTGTCAGGATGGAAAGGAAAATCTGGGGAAAGAAAAAAAGTGACATTCCATGGGCGGAGATAAGAACAGTTTAATAAAACAACACAAGGAGGAAAGAAAACTGATTATAGTACTAATGAAATTATATACAAAGCAAACCATAGAAGCCAGGAAGGTTCTCCCTATGCCCAAAATGCCAACTTTCCCTGCTCCAAATCACACTGAAGCTACTCATTGAAACAAGTTGAAGACAAATACCCCCAAACCAAACCTGTCCCCCCCTTATACAAAGGCATGATTCAGTATGGTATCAAATATCCCATTGGCTGGTTCAGTTGTTTATCCTGGCTGAGGCCCCTCCCAGCTACAGCCCCTCCCAATGGTTTGGGCCAGCAGCTGTTTGCAATAATTAACCCAAACCAAACCCAGGATAGGGTCAAATTCAGTGAATTTTTTAGCCAAAACAACCATTTCAGTTCTGGTAATATATCTGGCCTTAAAGTATTTGGGATGGAGTCCTTTTCCCCCACTTCTACTGCTGTGTAATCAGATGACAGGCTGCAACTAAGAATCCCAAAGTGCATGACCAGAAGTAGAACAAGTGAAAATCAGCATGACTGCTGTCTGGTGGCTTCATCGACTGGGAGAAGACAAAGTAAGGTTCTTATCCTTGGTTTATCCAAATGTGATGGGGTTTTTGGGGGGGATGTTATTTATTTTTTAAAGTAACACACACAAGCACAGCTATGAACAGGACTCAGACTCTTTCATCTTTTTGTCAGTGACTTAACCACTTAAAGTATGCTCTACATTTATACATCTTGCCTAAATATGTTTTACTAGATATTTTTTCCAGAGGCAATATTTTTTGACAAATTAACACTTTTGCAAACCTCTGTGAGAGTCTTTATAAATAAGTACATTATTAAATAGCATACAATTTATTATTAAATATAGTTATGCTTAAGAATACATTGTTATTAAATATAATAATTATTATTATTATTTTTGTTATTATGGCTTAAATTCCACCCCTACTTTTTTCACTACGTAGTACACTAAATCTATTATCTCTGCCTGTTATACACCATCACAAAAAAAAATACAAAGGCTCGATGATGGCAGAAGTCCAGTACTGTATGGATCATTTTAAGAGGACTTCTGTGAAGGAAAAAAAAAAAAATTAAAAAATGAGCTCAGGCAAATGGAATAATCTTTAAGCCAATGACAATATGCACAGTTTGTAGAAGTATGAACAATCCATAACTTTTTACAGATTGAGGATCCCTGCTTCAGGAAATCTGACTTCAACCCAGTGGAATTTTAAATAGCATCTTATTCTTTACTGCAGATGGGGGAAACACAATCAGATGCATTCTAGTTCAGCCAGGTGTGGTGACAGGAATTTTCTTCAAACCAATCTTCTTATGAGCCCTAATGAGGCTATGACAGTGAGGTTAAGGCTGGATCCTACACTTGAGTCACAACAACCCCATATAACACTACAGGCTTGGGGAAGAATGGCTGGAAAGCTGCCTGGCAGAAAGGGATCTAGGGATTCTAGTGGACAGCCAGCTGAACATGAGCCAGCAGTATGCCCAGATGGCCAAGAAGGCCAGTGACATCCTGGTCTGTATCAAAAATAGTGTGTTCAGCAGGAGTAGGGAAGTGATTATGCCCCTGTACTCAGCACTGGTGAGGCCACAGCTCAAGTATAAGAAAGACACTGAGGTGCTGGAGTGGGTCCAGAGAAGGGCAATGAAGCTGATGAGGAGTCTGAAGCACATGCCTTATGAGGAGGGGCTAGGGGAGCTGGGGTTATTGAGTCTGGAAAAGAGGCTGAGGGGAGATCTTATTGCTCTCTACAGCTACCTGAAAGGAGGTTGTAGTGAGTTCGGTGTTGGTCTCTTCTCCCAAGTAACTCATGATAGGACAAGAGGAGATAGACTTAAGTTGCACCGGGAGTGGTTTAGATTGGATATCTGGAAAATTTTCTATACTGAAAGAGTGGTTTGGCGTTGGAACAGGCTGCCCAGAGAGGTGGTAGTGTCACCAACCCTAGAGGTGTTAAAAAAACGTATAGATGTGGATGGTTTAGTGGTCACGATAATGTTGGGTAGATGGTTGGACCTGATGATCTTAGAGGTCTTTTCTAACCTTAATAATTCTATGATTCTATGAAATTATAACAACACAAAATTGAAGTCCAACAGAAGGAAAACTATTTACTTAGTAATAAGCATAAACTAATTATGTAGAGAAACTCTTTCTCAGAAGACATAAATATAGTGATTTTTTGGTTTTTTTATAGACCATCTTTCAGAAAATGGTGTGTCTTTTTTCAAATGATCAGTGGAAACATATCACTATCATCATGACTATTTATTACTAAAATACTATGAATGCAATTCTTTTATTTCTATAAAAACATTTAAAAGTCTATTCTAATTGTTGGTGATGGCAAAATTAGATATTTCTTGGATGTTTCACTTTAAACAAATAATTAAGATTGAACTTCTTGGCAGACTGTAAGACTGAACCAAATTTTGACATCTCAGAATGTGCCACAGGAAGATGATTCTGAATTGCAGATCTATGTTAATATAATACCTCATATTTTCTCTTCAGACAGCTAAATGTAGCCAGAAGCTTTTCATGACATTTCATGCCGATTGCATAATTTAGCAAAGTAAATTTACAATAATAATTAAATTTGTGATAAAGTGAAACTGTATCTTATTCCTACGGATTATATTTCTCATTGTCAGTAAATTCTATACAAGGTTAACTTCTAGATTTTAAGTTTCTAAGGTTCTAAGTTTTTTAATATGAGAATAATAAAGTATAGCAAAATTATATTAATTCTAAGGTTCAAATGACATACCCTGTACTTAATTGAACTGATTTTATTATTGGTATTACAAGATCTTATGTGGTCTACTAGATCTAGTGTTATACAAACTTTGGCTTTCAATGATAAATTCAAAATTTAAGATCTGCCCCTAAATGCAAGTCCTATAGAGTCAAAGTTTGTTACGTTTTGTATGATGAAAAAAAAAAAAAATTAAAATAAACTTGGATATGCACTGGAGATGTATGTCTCTTGAACTACAAGCAATGGAATTTCAAGGAGAACGTGACTTAAAAGTGTTCCTCTAAAAAGGTGACATAGTCCATAGACCAGCTGAAGTGTCTCTGTACCGCTGCACACAGTATGGGTAACAAACAGGAGCTGGAAGCCACTGAGCAGCTAGAAAGCTATGTGATTCTGTGTGACCTAATTGCTGTTGCTGAAACACAGGAGGATCAATCATGCAACTGGAGCACTATAAACTGTTCAGAAAGGGCAGGCAAGAAAGGAGGTATGGTGGGGATCACTATATAAAAAAAATGGATTGACTGCACAGAACTGTCTTTGAAAAACATGAACAGGTTGAGAGCTAATGAATGAAAATTAGAGGTCAAGTCAACAAAGGAAATCTCATGACTGGCACTTACTACAGGCCACCTGACCAAAGGGAACCTGTAGATGAAGTATTCTTAATTCAACTACAGGAAGCATCATGGCCATAGGCTTCAATTCTGCTAGGGGAATTCAACCACCATGACATCTTCTGGAAAAGCAACACAGTAAGATGTAAGCAGTCCAGGAGACTCTTGGAGTGCATTGAGGATAACTTCTTAATGCAGGTGATAGAAAGCCTGACCAGAGGAGAAGTATTACTGAACATACTGCTTACCAAAACAAATGAATTAATCAAGACTAGTGTTAGCCTGGGCTTCAGTGATTATGCCCTGATGTTGAGAGATATAGTCCAGGTGGATAGTAAAGACAGGACCCTGAATTTTATGAAAACAAACCTTTGGTTGTTTAAGGAATTAGTGGATGGGACCCCTTGGGAAAATGCCCTCAGAGGCACAGGAGCTAGACAGGGCTGACAGATCTTCAATGATATTTTTCTAAGGGCACAAGAGTTCTCTTGTGAGACCCCACCTGGAGTACTGCGTCCAGCTCTGAACCCCCCAACACAAGTTGATCGTGACATGGATCTATTGGAGAGGGTCCAGAGGAAGGCCACAAAGATGATCAGAGGGCTGGCATCTCTCCTGTGAGGATGGGCTCAAGGAGTTGGGTCAGTTTGGCCTCGAGGAGAGAAGGCTATGGGGAGTCCTTATAGAGGACTCTCAGTACCTGAAGGGGGCCTACAGGAAAGCTGAAGAGGGACTTTTTAAAAGGACATGTGGTGATAGGAAAAGGAGCAATGGTTTTAGACTAGAGCAAGGTACATTTCGATTAGACATTAGGAAGAATTTCTTTACTATGAGGGTGTTGAGACACTGGAACGGGTTGCCCAGAGAAGTTGTGGACATCTTATCCCTGGAAGTGTTTAAGACCAGGCTAGATAACGCTTTGAGCAACCTGGGCTCATGGGAAGTGTCCCTGCCCATGTCAGAGGGGCTGGGACTAGATGATCTTTAAGGTCCCTTCCAACTCAAGCCATTCTATGATACTAGGATCCTGGGTTACATAAAAAGCAGCCTTGCCAGCAGGTTGAAGGAGATCATTCTTTGCCTTTGCTTTGCTCTCATGAGACCCGACTTGACCTACTGCATTCACTTCAGAGCCCCCACTACAAGAAAGACATGGACCTGCTAGGGCAGGTGTGGCAAAGAGACTAGACTGTAAGGTTTAAGCAAATGCTTTATTTGAAACTCATTCACAGGTTTGACTGTAAGACTCAAACAAGCAATTTATTTGAAATCTAATATGCTACTAATTCAGGTTTTTATTGATACAATGGAAGGATGGACTGTTACAACTTAAAAGCAAGAATACACTATAACAAATTAGAAAGCTTGCTAAATATTATATGTGTGTTAGTTAATCACTTGCGTTTGCAAACTTCCATCATGCTAAATATTTGCTTACCCCTCCAGGCAAGGGCTCTCAATGCCTGAAAAAGTCACCTTGGCTGGTGTGCTGACCACGAGGGAAGGGTCTCTGTACAGGGAAGCACTAGAGAGGTGACTCCCAATTCCTAAACTAAATATTAGGACTTTTATCCCCTGGTTTATGTGACTGATTATACAGTTTCAATATACAAGGTTGCTGGCGGAAACCCTCCAGGTGGTTGTGGCAAAACTATGCCTGATTCAATTATGCTGGCTAGATACACAAAACCACCTGAAACCACCTCTGAAGCCCTCCTGGCTCTCTTTTTCCTTAATTTCTCAGGAAGCCGAATAGTGGTTTGAATTGAGACTCAGGGCATACCATTTATTGAGGGATTTCAAAGCTTAGCTCAGGTTTCTGTTCTTTGGTGCAGTATTGCCCTGTTTGACCTGGGGCTTATGGACAACTCAGGGCTAAGCTATCTACACAACTCCCCATGTGTCATATCTGCATAGATAAGGCTATAGATAGGCAATCCAAGGCTGAGTTGCTTCCATGACCCCCTAGTACATCATTTGCATGCACTAGATGTTACTGAAACTTGCTTATGAAATATGAGTCAGACAATCCATACAGCGGGTCCAGAGGAGGGCCACAAAAACAGTCAGAGAGCTGGAAAATCTTTCATATGAAGAAAGGCTGAGAGAGTTGGGCCTCTGGGGAGAACTTTTTATAGCCTTTCAATCCTTAAAAGAGAATATAAGAAAGACGGAGAGAGACTATTTACCAGAGCCTGTAACGACAAGACAAGGGACAATGGTTTTGAAGTTAAAGAGAGTAGATTTTGACTGGATATAAGGAACAGGTTTCCCAGAAAATCTATGTGTGCCTCATCATTCAAAGTGTTCAGCATCAGGTTGCATGGGACTTTGAGCAACACAACCTAGTGGAATATGTCCCTGCCTATGGCCTGGAGGAGTGGACGAGATGATCCTTGAAGGTCCCTTCCAACCCAAACCATTCTATGATTTCCCAACTTGCTTCTAATGTTGCCAAGTTCCCTATATATGAGAAATCATGGCTCTGGGGGTTTGGGTGTTTGTATTTTGAACTCCTCTACACAAAGCTTTGCAAAATACAAAGGCTATGATCATAATACTTTGAGGGGAAATTATTGTGCATGCAAAAGTTCTATCCTACCATGAACCTAGCTGTGCCCTAGATAAAATGTGTTAAATCCTGTTTGAGACACTGATGGTGAGTAACAGGTACAGTGCAAAGGTCAGGTCTAAAATGAATTTTTGCTTTCCCTGCAACATTTTTGTAAACCCATGAAAAAAGCTGATGAGTACCACTGTTTGGATTTTTTCATGCTTGTATTAAGTATTCTTTGTTTTGGAATTTAATGCAGCAGGTATTTCTTAACTTAGCGCCTTTTTATTCTTGTTATTGTCATTAAATATTTATATCAATATCATTCTCATTACTAATGATTTAAAATTTTGTGCTATTTTACAACTCAGTTGATTTCGGTCAGATGAATCAGATTAGAAGGGTCTAAATGCTATTTGGCCTACTAAAATAGTTCAATAAGGCAGGTACTGGTAGAACAGTATTTTTTTTTTTTCCCCAGTTCATTGAGATACATTATTTTCTTAAAAAGAGTTGATTGAGTTATAAAAATAACCCTAAGAGCAGTATTGCCTCCCAAGGAAAATCTTTAAATAGCAAATATCATAATCACACTTTCTGCATAGTTTCTATATAAGTTAATGAAAAATACAGTTTCTCTAACATACACAAAAGACACAATATGAGGTAATGGTTATTCCAGGAAAGTGTACAGGCCAAATCCCACCGACCTACTTTAAAAGACTGAATTTTATATAATCCTGTATTTTTGCAAATACTTTAGATGCAGTGGTTGCTTTCATAATTTGACACTTAAAAACCCAAAAATCTATAAAGAGACTACTTATCTTTTTCTAAAATTTGCTGTGAGGATGCTTATTAGATTAGCCCCTTTTATAAGTTTAGTTAGAGGGATCCTGGTCTAGGCAAATTATGAGCAAAGAACAACTTAGGTCTACACATTTGGGAACTCTGAAAATTCTCAACAGTAACATTTTGATTTCATTCCCTAAATGTAGATGTCTAGTCTTTTAAAAGTCATAAGGTATCCATCTGGTTTCTGCCAGGCTGGAAAGGCACAACTCTCTTGATTATCTTCAGACATATCTGATTCCCTTGTGCAGATGTCTCAGATTCTACAAGGTGTCTCAAATGGCAGTGGAAACTGAAGTTAGAGCAATAGCCCCCTAAGGTCTAAGAAACACTAAACCTCAGTTAAAACTCTCCAGAGTTGAGTAGCAGCTTGTAGCAGGCTTGCAGAATTGCGTATTTTTATTTAGAGATTTGTATGTTCCAAGTTAACATTGTACTTCCCTAACAAGGAATTACTGACAGCACACAAAAGACGAGCCTTTGATTTCTCCCCTGATTTCTTTTCTGCTGTCTGGTTCCAAATTTACCCAGAATGGCCGTTAGAGAAAAAGTAATGCTTGGCAAGATGTCAAGTGGCATCTTAGACGTTCCTTATATCTGTAGGAGGCTTTAGAGCATTTACTGAAACTTATGGAGGTTTTAAAACTTAACCTCTAACAAGTGTCTAAGAATATGCAAACCACACTGTTTCTTAAGCTTATAACTAGGTCAAACAAGGACAGATTTTCACAGGAATGGCAAAAAAGAAATCTATTATGCAAAAGTCAGTTCTCTGCCAATTTTCAAGTCCCTGTCCTATGGCTTGGTGCTATAATAACATTCCAAAGAACAGATTGCCAGAATTCCTATTAGTATGAAAAAAAATAAAAAAGGAGAAGAGGTTTTTTCTGAGGTTCATGCAGTATATGAAGTACTTTTGCTACAAGTTAAAAATATCCTCAGCATCATAAAAATTTCAGCTTGAGGTAATTTTGATTGGTTAAAGTGTGAATAAATCATAAGATTCTGAAAACTTTTCCTAAAGTCAAAGTTTCAGGGAACACTGAAAACAATGATTAATTGACCCGCCTGTAACAGAACAGAAGAGAGAAGACAAGACAGAGCAGCATGTTTCCTTCAAGGCAAGCATCTCTGAATTCATAAACTTTGTGTGTAAATTCCACATAAAACTCAGCATTGAGTTAGAGGCAGAGGTATATTTATGTCAATTAATCCCGTGTGATTTCTAGTAGACTAAAATTACTAAGATTTGGCCTGAAAGCTAAAATAGCAGAGAAACCTTTAAGTGAACAAAATTCAATCCCTCAGCATAGTTTTTAGTACCGAAAAACAATGTGCAGCTCTTATCAGTGAACTCTACACATTTTGTTCATTCCCTCTAGGTTTTCTTCAATTTCAAGTTGATTTTCAGATTTATCTAAAAATCTGTGTATTTTGGTATTACAATGATAATTTACAGATGAGAAAAAACAGAGAAAGCCTTTCTGTTGGCTTGAGGGAGAACAAGAACCTAGTCATGTATCAGATCAAGACATGTTCATCACTCATTCAAGTGGTGGTTCCTGAAGCATAGCTCTCTAACATTTTTACTGGCAAAGAGTTCCTACATATGGTGATTCATAAAAATAGGTCCCAAGCTTACAGGTATGATTTGCCTGCACAAATGTTTTTATCTCTGATCTGAACTGCAGCTATTATTGTTGTTTAGTAGTAGTAGTAGTAGTAATGGTAGTGGTGGTGGCGGCAGAAGTAGACATCCCTCCTCCTTGTCTTCTATATATGTCTTATATTTTCAGTGTAGGATGAACATTAAAGCATTATGAGATAAAAAAGTTATGACTTGTTCCAATTCAGATCTGAGCCTTAAAATTCTGGCAGAAATGGTACTAACTTAAAGCCAACAGGTTGGCAGAACAATATATTAAAAGATTAAATGATCTTGGCAAATGAGGATTGTAAATCACTTCCATATCTACTTATAACAATAAATGGCTACTATTTTCTCAGAGACCCTGAAATGAATAACAACTATTTCATGTCACTGAAACAAAAAATAATTCAGTTTATTTTTCAGTTGTCTGCATATCTCATTATCTGTTTTTCATTTTTCAGGAACATGGGATAAATAACCAACTAACCTAGACTAGGATTTGGAGCCAAGGTTGAAGAAGTTTAGGTTGTTAAAATGTATCAAGTATAACAATGCTCAGTGGAAAAATGGGGGGAAGGGAACTCGAATGTATAGTTATGGCTGCCTTTTTTACTGGTACAACTGCAATAAAAACGTTCCTAATTCATTGCATTATATAGAATGCTCTATGCACTGACAGTGATCCCAGCTTTTAAATTTCTGAACAAAAATATTTATATTTACTGCTTGCAATCATCCTAGGTTTAAGTACTTTGTCTTAGGGTGGTGGTTTTGGTTTTGATTTTGAGGATCTGTATGTGTCTGTGTGTCTTGTCCCATTTTAGCTTTATTCTGTGTCTTTTCGTAAATGTTTGGCTATAGCTGAGTCAATCAATCAAAGTTGTGACAGACAGATGTAAATATCAGTTGACTTCAGTATTACTGTGGAGTTGATCAATAATATTTGATATAATGTCAGCCAACTGCTTTTTGCATTCTGTTCTTGGCAGTATCCTGGCATTGTTTGTGCATAGGACCCAAATACTACATTTCATTAAACTGGGGTAAAAGGTGTGTGTATGTTTGTTTGATTTTTTTAGGGTTTTGTTAAATATTTCCAGAACACAGCAGAGTATATGGGGGATTGAATAGGAAAAGAGAACATGCAATTCTTGAGAAGCTGTAGAAGCAGAAAATTCTGGAAGAAATGTAACTCATAGTCCCCTACTATTCAAGAAAAAAAAGTTGAGACAGCCACTCATGGAAAAAAATGTTAAAACATCCACGAGAAAGCTATGTATTTATTTATTCAGTTAGTTAGTGAGTTTTGTCTATGCTATTTATAAATTTTAAAAGAGTTCTGACAGGGTGAAAGAATCACAGAATCACAGAATGGTAGGGGTTGGAAGGAACCTCTGGAGATCACCAAGTCCAGCCGCCTTGCCAAAGCAGGTTCGTCTAGGGCAGGTTGCACGGAATTGCACCTGGGTGAGTTTTGAAAGTCTTGGAAGAAGGAGATTGCACAACCTCTCTGGGCAGCCTGTTTCATGCTGTCACAGTAATCAAGTTTTTCCTGATGTTAAGGTGGAACTTCCTGTATTTCAGTTCATGCCTGTTGCTCCTTGTTCTATCACTGGGCACCACTGAAAAGCAACTGGCCCTAAAAGTCAGTTTGTCATTAAGGGGAAGAAAAAAAAATCCCAAACCAAAAAACAAACCACACACCCCTCAAATGCTTATTTACTTTATTCCAAGCTAACCTGAAAATGTACTGATCCTATTTCTTGAGAAGAAACTAGAGCTAAGTTGAGTGAATCAATACTCCTGAGTCCTGGATATGCATCTGTGCACAATGGTATCAAAATATAAGAAAATTGTTTTTTTCAATTTTTGCCATTTTTGTTCAATACTTCAATCCAAATAGATTGATGTCAGTAACATCCAATAAAACTAATGGAGTTTGCCAATCTGACTGAGGAAAGAGGCAGACGGATTTTTTTTTTTAATACAACATTAAAGAAAAAAGGCATTGAAAACCAGTTTACAGCTTTGTCTTTCAAGAAGACCAACATGAAGGAGGAATCACTTGAAGGGCTCATTTAAGAGGCAAGGTGAAAACTGTGACAAGACTATTATGCTTAGCAAACTACCCAAGAGTTTAGATCCATCATATGGCACATAGTCGTAGGTAGACCTACAACTTTTTGGCACCTAGAGCCAAACATACAGTCATGACAATATGCAACTGCTATCAAAGTGAACATCCAAGAGCAAACCTAGGATTTGTGTGAATTCGCCCTATTTTGCTATAATGTTCTGGAATATTATTTGATACAAAATATTAGATGGCCAATACAGATACTTGCTGCTGGACACATTTTCATTTTTACAGTAGTCTGAAACAATTTTTTGTGTCTTTATTATTCCTCAATTCTCAAGGAAAATACCCTCAGAAAGTTTGACTGTGATTTCCTCATCAGTCTATAGTTTTCAATTTTCACAGTCTAGAATAAGAAAACTGCAACAAGGATGTCCAAAGTTTTATTAACTCAATTACAGAACCAAAATAAGAGACACTCCTCAGGCTTACAGAGACTGGAAAGATGGGAAGAACTTATTTGATTATCAATATATATACATTGCAAATTTCATTGATGGCATGGATGTCATGGATAAACCTTATGATGGGATTGAAGGCAACTTCATCAAGTTTGCTGACAAAAATCAAGTGAGTGATATGGTGAACCTGTCAGAAGGGAGAGTCATTTTAAAGAGAAACCTGGACAGACTGGAAGAATGGGCAAGCAATAACAATGTGAAATTTAACAAAGACAAGTGCAAGGTTTGACATCTGGGATGACATAACCGAGGAGCCTGGTACAGGCTCCTTGTGTGTGATTGAGGCAGCTCTACTGAAGGGGACCTGGCGGACAGCAAGCTGAGCATGAGTCAGCAGTGCACTGCTGCCGCAACAAAGGCAAATCAGATCCTGGGCTGCACCCATGAGGCCATTTCTAGGTTCCTTTCTACCTAGACTGTTTTATGATTCTATGTTATTTATAATATTATTTTGAAGAAATTAATTTACTGAAAGCCGTGTCCTCCTAAAGCAAATTTCAGAATAGTAGTATTTGAATAATTTATTCTCCATTTTCACTTTTCAAACTCTTATTACCACTCTTCTCTTGTGTAAATTTTCATATGATATGAACTACAATAATCCTTCCAAAGATGAAGAGCAGTAAGATTCAGTGACTGATGAAGGCTGTTTTTTGGAGGCCTTCTTTCTACTGCTTTTAAATGACAAAAATTCTTATAAGAATATTTTACCCCTAGTCGAGTTTGTGGTATTGCAATCTTTCCCCCCTTTTTTTTGTTTGGTAGTTTTTGTTGTTGTTGTTGTTCATTTTCTTTCTACCTTATTACAATCCTCAAGTTTTAGCTTCCAGGTGTTGACAGCTTTACACAAACAAATTTGACAGTCATGTAACACAGTGTGTTTGTGTTTCGCACTGCTTACCACTGGCTGAGAACTCTCATAAGGTTTTAACTGATAGTAAATTATGGGCATCTTTTAAAAATGGGAAGATAATGAAGGTATCTGGACATAAAACTCTAAATGGAAACTCCATGTATTAATGAAGGGAAAAGAATGTGTCTAAAAATGTTAGTCAAGAGGCAGATTTATGGAAGACATAAGTACAGGACTTTACAAGGGTAAGAAATTATGAGGGCTAGTAGGGAGCAAATATTGAGTTAGAGAAAGATGAGGAAAGCAGGTAAATAAAAAATAAAATCAATTTATATTGATTTATATCAGACCAGACTCCAGGAATGAGTTCTCCTGATTACTTTGACTTTATATGAATTCCTAGGGAGATTAATTGAAAAAAAACCGAAAAGCTGAAATTCCTCACTGTTGCTTTGGGAAGAAGAGATAATATAATGGAAAGTACCTTTGTACCGTAGTGTGGCAGGTACAGCATCCCCCACTGGCAAAATGGACAGAGCACACGGGCTGTGCTGAGGAGTTTGGCGCCTCGGCCTGAGCAGTTTGAGGCCTTGGCCATTCAGTTGCACTTCACGGTGCTTAACTGGTGCCTCAGGGGCTGGACCCCTTAGCAAACAGGCTCGGGGTGTGGGCTCTTTCATGTTTTGTCTGGGCTTGTCCCTCTGCCAGTGTGAATGACCACAGTACACCTTTGAGTCGAGTATAAATGGGGCCCTGCCTGAGAGCCAGGTGAGTTGGTTCTTCACAGAGCAGCAGGCCTGGCAGTCGGACCCTCCCCTTGGACACACCCTCCAGGACACTTCCATGGATTGAGGGAGTCTCCATGGATTGAGTGAGCCTCACCTCAAACCCCCCATGAGTGAGTGGTATCTTGGGCACTCTGGGGNTGAGTGGTATCTTGGGCACTCTGGTGTGGGAGGTTTCCCATTTTATGAGCGAGGGTTTGCCCATTTTAGTTTGTCATTCCCTAAAGGTAGGAATTAGTTGTGTAGTAGTTAATTTCTGACAGACATCCGAACCTGTATTTAGTCAAAAGGAGTGTTGGCACTGGTTGAAATAAACTCCATTTTTGGATAGTGGCTGCTGTTTGTTTTGTGGGTGTCTCCGTGACACAGATATAATCCTGTGAGATTCCTGATGACTCCAACGTGCAATGTTTTTCATATACATTTTAACTTTTATATTCTGTTAATATAATGTACTGTTCACCATGTTTTATGCTACTTTGGGCTTAACAGTTGTATTGGGTTTGGGTGAGATGGATTTAATGTTCCCCAGAGCAGCCCTTATGGTGCTGTGCTTTGTATTGGGAGGCAGATAAGATGCTGATGTCATGGCTGCTGCTGAGCAGTGCTCGCACAGCACCAGGGCGATCTTCCCAAAATCTTCCACCCCTACACCCCGTGAGATGGGTGAGCAAGATCTTGGGAGGGGACACAGCCACAACAGCTGACCCAAAGTGACCAAAGAGATATTACACACCATATGACGTCTGATCAAGTATAAAAGGAAGAGAAAGGAGGAGAGGGTTGGGGTCATCCGTTTGTGAAGACATTTGTCCTCCGAGCAACCGCTACATGTACCAGAGCCCTGCTTCCTGGGAAAAGCCAGACATCGCCTTCTGATGGGAAGAAGAGAATAAAATCTTGGTTTGCTTTGCTTTGAGTACACGCAGCTTACTTTTTACTTTTTTTTTGGCTTTTCCTATTAAACTGCCTTTATCGTCCCCCACAAACTCTTCCCATCTTATTCTCTCCTCCCTTGTCATGCTGAAGGAAGTAGGGGGCAGTGATAGAGCGATTTGGTGAGTACTTGGCACTCAGCCAAGGCCAACTCACCAAAGCAGTTAAAATTCTTAAATAAGATGTGCAAAAATTAGTCTGTAATTTAAAAGAATGATATGTTAAAAATAAATCCCAGTGATCTACACTTTGATATCAATGGAAAGTGCAGGTATTCAGCACCTTTGGAACTCATCCCTAAGGTCTGGTTTTCAGTGAAAGATGAGAGAAAGTTAAAAACTAGTAAAAAGCCTGTGTTAATCAAAGTTTCAAGGCAGGTTGGAATGACCTAGATATTTTTAATGCGAAAAATAAAAATACAGAAAGTTAATATGATTCCAGGTAACTTGATCTTTTTATGATATTGACAGAAGCATGCACCACAGCAGATGATGGTGTTTTCTTACAGTATTATTGTGTCTGTTTGTGTTCCCTGAATGTTTGATAGTTAGCGAAAATAATGACAGTGCCTGCAAGGTACTGTGTCTAGACTTCAAAAAATAAGCCATTAGGAAAGGAGTAACAAAAATATAGTAAGCTTATGTATTGACACATTTTGTTGGCGTGTGGAGGCAAATCATGTCTGTAACTTTCTGAACACAAGTCATCAGTGATCTGTAAGGCAGAAAAATAAACTGAGGCACATGAAACCATGTCATAAGTGATTGCAAATGTCAGGTCCTGGAACATTTAGGAATGCAAAACAGTGGTAATATGTACATTATAGATGTACTCTATATATTTCCCCTTCCCTTTCCCTTTCCCTTTCC
>VWZK01006719.1:0-19209 GCA_013396935.1 Baryphthengus martii | reverse complement strand
ATTCCTACCCATAAGCTTTCAACTTGCTCATGGCTGTTCTTTAGTGACAACTCTTCACACTCTTTCCACTTCTTTACATAGAGGGCAACACCTTCACCCCTTCTTCCTGTCCTGTCCCTTCTGAACAGCTTGTAGCCATCGATAGTGACACTCCAGTCGTAGGATTCATCCCACCAAGTCACTGTAATAGCCACTATGNCAAGTCTCTGTAATAGCCACTATGTTGCAGCTTTCCGGTAGCACAGTAGCTTCCAACTCCTCCTGCTTGTTGCCCAGGCTATGTACGTTGGTATATATGCATTTTAGGTGGCCAGTCTTTTTATTCTCATCTAAGGAGACAGTCGAGGCACATTCTACACTACCCTGATTGGCCTGTCCTACTCCCCAGTTGGCTGCGGTGGTGATGGTTTGGGCGTTACCATTTTATATTCCTCCGCCCCCAAATCTCTCAGTTTAAAGCCCACCTCACCAAGTTGGCCAGCCTGCCACCAAAGATTGCTCTGTCTCTTCTGGACAGGTGGATCCCATCCCTTCCCAGCAGGCCACAGTCCTCCTAGAGGGTCCTATTATCAAAAAACCCAAAACTGTGGTGGTGACACCAGCCCCGAAGCCATGAGTTGATATATCCTATCCTTCTGTTCCTTCCAATGTCACTGTTTTCAATCAGGAGGAGGGATGAGAAAATAACCTGCACCCCAGATTCTCTCACTAACTGTCCTAAAGCCCTAAAGTCTTTCCTGACCATTCTTGGACTACATACTGCTGCGTCCTTTCTACCCACATGGAAAATTAGTAGCGGGTAGTAGTCACGGATCTCACTAAGCTAAGGAATTTCCTAGTTATTTTCCCCCACTTCAAACCCAGGCAAGGTTCTGTTTCTCTTACTGTTAATTGCATAGCTAAGGGAATTGGTGATACAGTTTGAGACAATGGATATTGTCGTGGAGCTGTGACTTTCAAATTGGTGCTGATATTTGACGACCAAATCATAGCTTAGCACATCAAAGCTGGGACAGAGACGAAGCACAAGCTTATAATGGTGAGGTAGAAAGAAATGTTCTTATGCACGTTCTAAAAATCAAGTAAGGGGAAATGCAGAAACCACTTAACACTCAAACATTCCTGAAACTGGAATTCAAGAACAACAATGGCAATAATCCAGACTGCAGCTCTGGAAACTTGAACCTAATTGTTTTCATTTAAATTGTTTTATTTTCCTAGGCTTTCATTTCCTTTTGTTGTTTGCTTTTGGGTTCCCTCCCACATCAAGTCTTTTCTTCGTTCATTTCAGAAGAGACTTATTTTTGGTAACAGAAGTTTTCTTTCAAAAGAAACCATTTTCAGATAAATCTGCTACAGTGTCAAAACATAAATCACTATTTCTATGTATGTAGGTTTCAAAAGCTCCATGCAGTGTGTTTGGGAATTCACTTGGTTTTGCTTTTACTTTATAAAGAACTAAACAACAAATGCCTGAAAATATAATACAGAAGAAAAATAGAGGCAGAAAGTATAGATGTTTTTTTCCCTTCTGCATGTTCTGTACATTTACAACTTAGAAATAGGAAAAATTTCCAAACTAACATCACTGGGAGCGCAGATTATAGGGTGGTTTGTATGAACCTGAACCTCTAACCACTGAGAGCAGGACTTGCAGATTGCGTACACCAGGTATTAAGAACCAGTTCTGCAATCCATTAAATTTACAATCCATGGGTTAGTAAGCTCTTCTGCATATTCCACAGCAGCAACAGAACTTAAATCAGGTTTTCTTCTACTCCAAAACTGGTGTATAGCAAACTGAGCCTTAATTAATTTTCGTATTACAGTTCTATATTAGACTGGCAATGAGTATCTAAACCAGCATCTCAAACTCCCTCTAGACCATTTTTAATTTTTTTTTAATGTACTAATGAAAGTCTAGACTAATTGTAGCAATAGTAAGAGAGTTACTCATATTATGTTGTGTAACTATGCAGACTGGTGGACGAAAGCCTGAGCAAGAAGAGCTGTTTCTCCCCAGAGACTGGAAAAATAGTCTTCCCATGGGTTCTGAGGGCAATAGTGAAGACCAGAGAGGGGTGATGGCTAAAGCAGGCTGATACATAGGCCAACTTTCACACAGCTTGACAATGTCTTATGACACTTCTATTAAAAACAGTTTTGTTATAAAGTTGAGGGAATGAAATGATGTCATTCATAATCGGGTTGTGAAAAGCATAGGCAAACTATTTCCAGAGAGCCTGGAGTGAGGGCTTGCAGTATGATCTATGGCTGTACCCTGCACCCTGGCCTGAAGAAAAATTACACAAAGAATTCTGAGAATTATTTTTTTAAAAAAAACAGAGCGAAAATACTCCATACTGAACATGCCAGCTGTGGCCTGGATGCTGAATGAATCATGCCTATCAATTCCTCCCTTCTCAGAAGATGAAATACTGTCAGAGGATTCTGTGCAAGGAACATCTCAGCAAACCACAGTAGCAGCAGAGCAGGAGCCCAGCCACCAGAGTGGATGTTAAAGCAATGTGTTGAACCTGGCTAATTTAAATGACTGTAAAAGGCCATGGCCAGTGAAGTTAATTAGAAGCAAATACAATTTGCTGCAATACCAGAAAGCTCAGCTAGAGATGATTGGTGGGGAACTGGTGAAGGGCAGCAACCAACAGTAGCAGCTTTGAGCAGGAATAGCAAATCAGGATGGGAGCCATGCACTGAGGCTCTTCCCTCCCTGAAGCCTCAAATGGAACAGGCTCCTGAGGGCCTCCAAAACTCAGCCTCTTTCCTTCCTTGACACAGTCAGTAGTGAATGAGCTGTAAGAGGGAAAATATGCTGCCCAGTCACACAGTTTTCAGGGGAGGACTTGACTTTGGACAGCAACCAGAGAGCTTTGTTGAGGTCAATGGTAATTTGCCGCTTGTGAATTGTTACTGCATTTTTTTTTCGTCCCTTCTGCCCTCTGTAGACCAAATGAACTCTTACTTATTTTAGTCCATCTGTTGAACTCACTGCCTCACTGAAGATCCAGAGTCCTTTTTTTGACTAAGTCTTTGACTGGAATCTGAAGCCAAAGACATTTTAGTAAGGGCTTCTTAGAGATGAAGATTATCAAAAGTGAATAGGGAAGAGAAACAGAGCAGAGGAATGGTGATTTAAAAAGTGAGTGCTGCTCAGACTGTGGGAGTAAGGCAGCTTTGAAGGCTCTCATAGGAGTCATGGTGACCATGAATGGTCATGCATAGGTATAGATTTGGGTAGATGTGTGGAGGGTTAGGAGATTTGTGAGACAGACACAGTATGGGTACAATATATTTCCTGAACGAGCAACATTTGGTTTCTGGTGATTGACGACACTTCGTCTTCAATGTCTCTGACTGTACTCAGTTATATTTCAGGCAGAAGAAGTGCTCGTTTCTCCATGGGAGTGTGGGAACAAAAATCATGCAAAATGGTTCTGTGACATACAGAATTCAGGTTTTATATGACACAGAACTGGGGATATATTTTGTGATATTAACAGAGGTAAAGATGAGGTTAAGATTAAGCACAAATGCTAAAATATGCAAGACTGCAAGACTTTACAACATAAATATGGTAAGTGTGAATAAAATTTAATTCGTGGTATGTCCACCATGAAGCCTGCAGGCGCCCTACACAGTGCACATTGATAGTCTCCGACATGTTTTTGCTTTATTCCAGAAAGGTCTATTTTCAGCTGAGAGGAAATAGAAGGTCAGTTATATTGGATTGCTGTGGCTCTAACTTGATTTAAACTTTAATACCTTCTCACTGAGACCACATAAATGTTGCTTGTAAGAAGTGAAACTTGCAGTAATAAAAATGGCAAGTTAATGTGTTTTTCTGCTTAGGTGGCAGGTAGAAATGACTTCAATAATCTCATTATAGGCCTGCATGAACAATTGCCTCCATTAGAAACAATTTCAATTTGACATGTTTTGAAAATAATGTGAAGATAACAACTGAGGATCGAACAGCAGGCACTTACCAAATGAGACGTTGCCTTCATTAAAATTTATGATGGAAGAATATTGTATAAAATACAGTTCTTCCAAAGACAGAAAGAACTTTTAAAATAAGTTAAGCTTGTTAATTCTCCTTGTCATGTATAAATATGTCTAATTTAAATATAGATGATTCACACCCTCTGCTGGATTAAATTCATGAAGATTATTTAGTATATGTCAATTTAGCTTTGTTGACTTCAGCAGTCACCAAGTAAGCTGCCTCACCGCACGGGCATATATATGAATCACTTACTTACACAAAAATTGAAACCTTTGTAGTAAAGATAGGTGAAAATACATTAACATTAGTACCATTCTTCATTAAAGACCCAGTTCTGTGCTATCTGAGTCTGTGGGACTGTTGCCAATATTTTCGCTGGATTCAAGGTTATATATATATATATACAGGACCACCTGTGAGATAGGTGGTCAGTCAACTCTTCGGCCAAAATCTCTGTCCATGGCAGTGAGGTGTGTGTGAGGGCACTGGTGGGTGGGATCTGTGCTCCTGCTGGGGCTGCTGCTGGGAAAAAAACATGTCTAGGTCACAGCTTTCCAGGTCTGATGGATGTTCTCCTTGTGCACTGTCTCCCAGCATCCTGTCTGCAATGCAGATGCTGGCCCTGTAGGACAATTCGTAGGTTTTGGTTTTCAATGGCATCGTAAAGCCAAGACACTTTAATATGAAAACCTAGGGTTAGATGTTGCCACCATATCGCACCCAAGCCAAATTCAAACCTTGGCAGTGGGTACATAATATTTATAATGTTGTGAATTTTGTGGAAACAAGGATATATATACTCCTCTACTTACTGAAGGTACAACATACACCTTTGCATATGTTTTCCAGCCTAGTCCAACAGAGCAAGCCATGACAAGAATGAAATGGCTGTCAAAGCACACGTTGCACTGAAACATATGTCTTCTGAAGCAGCTGTCAGCTATAAGTACCTCCATTGATCATCTTAAGTTCAGGACTACAAATGGGTAATCTAAACTAAATTCTAAACTATTACCCTTTGAGTTAATTTTTTTACTTGGAACAGTTTCCTTCTTAGCAGAAAACGGCACTGTAACAATATCTTAAAGCAGGAAGGTAACCTGTGAAGTTCCAATAAGCATTTACTTACAGAAAAGTGTAGCTAAACTACACAAATAATTATTTTTTTTTCCCCCTCAGACTGGTGGGGCGTAATATATGGCATGTGTGCTACACACGTAAATCTTAAATGCCTAATTTGAAATAAAGTAATGACCCTGTTTCCTCTTGGCAAATAAGCTCTGGGATTTAGAGGAAAAGTCCACGTATTTATTTATTTTTTTTTTACACATGGATATTTCTGCAATAGCAGTCATAATTCAGATCTTAAATAGGGATGGCTGTAATGTGACCCAAATACAGTAAGGAGACAGGTATGTGAATCCAACGAGGGATTTATTTTTGACATACATGAGATATTGTTCGAAAATATTTTTGAGACTATGCCTCATATTAAAAAGTCTTTTTTTTTTTTGTATTGCATTAAAAAAAAAGGAAAAGGCAAGGAGAAAACATAGTAGAATAAACATAAAAATAGACTTTCTTGGTTTTATATTAGCTTGTGATCTCAGTTAATATTTAAACTTATATCATAGTTTATGTCAATTATAGTATATAAACTAATGCTAAAGAGTTATTATTTGAGGAGAGGGATGAAAGTAAGGCTGGGCACAGTTGTCTTTCACATTTTGTGTAAAAAGATTAGAAGCTAAGGTATATCATGAAGGTATATATGCATTGGATAGCTTGAAGATAAATCTCTCTGCAAAATTAGTTTGAGAATTAGCTGTTTTTGAAGAGACACATCTCAAATATTAATCATCCCTCTTGTTTGTTAACCTGTTGGGAATCTAATTATGCTAATGAAATATCAGTATACATTTACTAGAATATTTATATGGTATTCTGAAGAATGTGAATTTTATTTCTTCTTGATTTTACATGGTAAGCATATGATATTTCTTACAGTAATTTTATCATGTTTGTGTGACTATATAGAACAATGACCCTAATTAAATCAGAAGTACTTAACTGATTTATCTTTATTTTACCTTTTGACAGAAAATCTAGATTCAGACCTTTGTTATACCTACTGTCAACCCCTGAGTTTTTGAACACATGCAACTCAACTTGAATTTAATTCAGTAACAGACAGCTGCAGCTAGGAATGGGAAATGGCTGCTGTGTATCTGCAGGTAAGATACACCAAAAGACCTTATCCCTGGATTGAGTTTCCTAAATACTGAATGTTTTATGCCCAATTGCAGGCTAACCTAGAAGGAGCCAAGGCATGCTTTACTGAGATAGGCAGGTATGGAAAGATTCTCCTGAAAAGATGGAGAAAGGATTAAAAGAACTATTTGTACACTTTCTCTAGAAGTGAGGAGCATTTGTCAGCAACTGCCAGTACTGAACTTACTGTCTGCATGTTCAAACAAAAGGAAATTGTCAGGTGGTTCCAGATTCCTTGAAATTTCTAGTAACAAACCATTTTTTATTTTTTTTTGATTCGGATTCAACAAGCTGTTCTTCCACAAGCTAAACCCTGAACTGCCTTGTTATGGCTGTCAATACATTTGTTTGTGTTGAAGTATTTTTTTATTATATTTGCAGATGATGTTCCTTTTCTGTTTCAAAACAGCAAACTGTGAGTCCATTTCCTTCCATATGGAGCTGCACTTCAGTAGCAGCAAAATAATCACAATGCAGCTACCATATAAGTCTGCAGTGTTCACAATACCTCTTCTATATCATGATTAAGTCAATTCCCATAGCACCCAGAACCTAAATAGTTTGCAAAGTCCTTTGGGGCCAGAGAAATAGCAACGTTAAAATATATATCACCATCATATTGAGGACACTTTTCTAAACTGATATGGCAGAATGTAGATTAAAATGTTTTTTGTTTTTTTTTTTTTCATACAGAGCACAGAAAGAATTTAAGGAATTAAAAAAAAAAAAGAGGTTTAATTATGTTTTCTGAAATCAAATGATCAGACAGCTTAAATATTGTTGCATGAAACCTATTATCAAAAAATGATGAACGGAGAAGATTGATTGATCTTATGTGCTTTTATAACAATTCACAGGCATATGAACCATTTCTCTTCACTCATGTTATAAGCATACAACTTGGTAATTATTATATGCAAGCCTCACAGGCTGATTATCCCATTTCCATAGAAGTCAACATCTTCTGCAGAAGGCAAACCATTAATTCAGTTACTCAGAGTCTGTAGAAAGTCTGTTTTCTTTTGAAGATCTAGGGACAACGTCTCCTTACCACTAAGGTAATCTGAGCTGCAAAGAAACCTCTTTTCTTCCTGTTAAGCAAAGGATGGGAGCAGAGTGTTACACTTTAGTCTATACACTACACTTTAGACTGTAGTCACAAGACATTGAAATAGACTCGATGGAGTATATTATGCCACTTTCGGAACAGAACAGAAATTCTTGAATGAAATTTTACATATTAGAAAACATAAATCAAAAGAAAGTACAACTTTTACTATACTGCATCTATTCAGATGGCAAAACCAACAGCAGCTTTCACAGCTGTCTTCAGGCCTTAGATAGAATATCTGGACAAAAAATCCATCTGAAAATAGACACAGTATGAGAGACTCAAAGGTCAGGTAGGGGTTCTTTGCTCATTTGATGAAGCAAGATGATCTAATCATGATAAAAAAAAACTTGCATCAAATCAGACAAAGCAGAGCCTTGTCCTGAGCTGCATGAGGCTTTCCATGAGTCCCCCACCCACTGTGTAATCAGCTTATAAATGAAGTGACTCTTTTTATCTTGTGAATTTGGTTTCCTTCTGATAGGAAAAGAAACAATACCCAAGTTGGAATTTCCCCAAATAAAATTCCTGATTTCTGAATATTTCTGGTGATTCTCTGAATGATTTAACCACACTTTAGGCTTGCATGGAGATCAGAAAATCACAGAACTGTTTGCTGGAAGAGGCCTCAGGAGTTTGTCTTACCTACTTGCTGCCTCTGATAGCATCAGTTTTGACTTTGCTATTCTTGACAGATGTTGGAAAGGTTCCTAAACATGGCTGATGCTGAAAAGCCCACAGCGTGCCCATTTTTTTTTGTTACACTTTTAATTGCTTTGTCTTGTTACAGCTTAAGATTATTACTCCTTAACCTATTTGTTAGTAGCCAACAAGCATGCTTAAAAGAATGTAGGTTGTTTCTTTCATATTAATATTTCTGGCATGAAAAAATAGCCCATTAAATTCTCTCTACCAATTAAATCCTTTTTAGGGCTATGCATTAAGACTTCTTCTGAAATTTACTTCTCATGCCTCTTGCATTGGAATAAAGGCATTTCTGACTAGCCCGCACTATCACAGTTTCTCTCTCTTGTGATTCTGTTGTGCAAAACTTTGTCCCACTACCTTTTAAGTTTTTGTCCTGTTTATACTTATCTAGAGGAATTTGCTTCCTCTTTCCTCAGTCTTAATTTAAAACATTCTTCATTGCATTTGCAAGTGTGCAAAAATACTCTTCTTTTTTTTTTCTTTCAGGGGAGTCCATCCTCTTTCAGGAGTTCACAAAATATCATCCCATTATTAAGGAAAGCAAAACCTTGCTGCTGATGTTATTGATATGACCATATTTACCCTTAGGCTATGTTTGTCCCTGTTTGACCCCTGATATTTTTCCTGGGAGGACTGATAAGAGTAACCCTTGCCACTGTCAGAGTGCTGAAATCAGATGTGGTCTGCTTAGGCTCACTCTGGTGGAGGCATTTGTCTTTGCATGAAGAACGTTTAGCAGGAGGCCATATGTGCCCCTTTACGTCTGTCAGTAAAATTTTGGATAGCAATGAGAGCTGGGAGACAGATGGGTTTCTTCACTGCCAGCAGGGGGAAGTCACTAACTACTTTTAGGTTTTGGTTTTCGTCTTGAGAATGAGGGTAATGAATCTTCCAGTACTTCAGGTCTGTGCCTTTCTTCCTCTGCCACTGGCATTACATCTTCCTGTGCTACTCGAGCTGTATTTATTTCTGGAAGAATTAAAAAGGTATTGCAGCCCTCCTCTGAAGAGGCAAAGTAGTGTTACTAGGTAGTGTGACTGTAGCTTTGCCTAGATTTTTGTTTTTGTGGCTAAATTTTAGACTGCATTCTAGCTTGTAATGCTGACTTACAAAATTTGCAATATCTCCTTGCAAATGGACTTGACTTTTCATTATATCTTCTGTTCTGGGGAAAGCAAGAGTCAAGTACTTGGTTCTTATCCTCTATTCACAGACCATATTACTGCTCCCATATTATCAGAGCGTTCCACTGGGAAAATATAAATATCTCTGGGTGTTCATATATAATTTAAAATGTTATTAATGAAACACTACCACTTTGAAGTTTAAATAGCAAAATAAGAATGCACAAAATAAGTTCTAGCTTATGTAAATTTTAGTATTTTTTTCTCATTGGCTTTTTCATGTCAAATATCTTTTGATGTCTTTCTTATACAATTAAACAGTATTGATTTATTGCAAAACAGTACTACCCAGGAGACTAAGCTAGCTAAATAGCACTGACTATGAACTGAAGAAATTCATGTGAACAAACATGAAAAAATTGCTGCATATTTGCAATTTGTCCATCATCTGTTGATGAAAATGTATCTCAGAAATAATTTTTGAAGTTTGCATTGTTTTAAGGTAAGCTCTTAACTATTTAGTCAAAGAATAGGAGTAGCACATGACTGAAGTGATTAGTTACACTTAACTAGAAATCAGTCACATGAAACTGAATTCATTTTATGAGTCAAGAAACCTGAAAGCTGAAATGAGTTTGCAGCAAACATTGTTTGAAAGGTAAGCACATAAAATATATGACAATATTGATTTCCAGCAAGAAAAGATTTGTTGACACATGAAAAACAGAGCAGATTTTTTTGGTGTGATGTGGTTATTATTTATAATTAAATTTTCTCTTTTGCCATGTTGCATTTTTTGCTGTTGTGAAGGGAGTTGAGATTAGTATTGCTAATCTCTTTTTTAAAATTTTTCATCTTTAGAATGATTTTAATACTGATATAAGAATGCCTGTAAAATAAATACCCAGTGGAAAAAAACAAACCAAACCAAAATAAACCAGTTTCTGACAATATGTTTCAAATCTTAACTGACCAAAAACAGGCAGTTGAGGGGAGAATTTCCTCTTTTGTTATGGTCCTGTTTACTCGAAAATACACGGCAATGATGAATCTACTTGATTGTTACGGCAGTATTTTCACAGTGGAAGAATGTACTTCTATTTACTAAAATAATGCTGCTTTCAGAACCGTGCAGAAAAGGCAAAGGAAGTGCAGAAAACATTATTATAGTCAAAGTTGTCTGTTGTCTTGGAGATCCAGCCTCATGATAAAAGTTCATGCAAAAGCAGGTGGAGGTTTACCCTTTTCAGCTGGGCACGAAGTATTGCTATGTCATGCCATACAGCGTCTCTGGGTCATTTATATAAACCATGTGCTGGGTTATTCTCAGACACTAAAGGCTGGCATGCAAAATATTAAAGCTCTGAAGGCAATCAGACACGGACTCTATTATTACAGTGTTTATACAACTAATGTTTCTAAATTCATCCTTTTGGAGCAAAGCTTTTAGATGTATACTTAATGGCACCTACATGGGTAATATAATTTTAGTCTGTGAAGCCTATATATGTCCTTATCGTGTTGCAGGATAGCGAGTGATTCAGTTCAGGAATCAAAACTCGAAGTTTTAGGACTGATGGACCCCCCATGCTCAAGACAAGCTCCTGAGATATGATGCACCCGGGTGCAGCAAGGAGACCAGCCTTGCCACAGCATGGCAGCCCAGGCTCTCACAACACAAAAAGTGAAGGCGGCCTTTGTTCTCTCTGCACTAATCAGAAGAGTCTCCTTGAAAAGCAGAGGCAAGCACACCTATAGGAAGGCCATTTTGGACAGCTCACTCCCTTGGTGGTGTCTCCATTTTTCTGCTTGATATCCTCCAGACCTGAGTTGCTTGGGAATGGATTTTGCTATAAACGTTAGAGGTGAGTATTTTCTCAATGTTAAATATACCACAATCTTTAACTATGGTAATTTATTTCAGAATTACCTCAGTTTCTGATTCAGAGGAAGCAAACACAGTAGCAGCGGGTATTTAATTTCTTTCGTAACTGCGAGATTGCAGGACAAGTGGTGGTGTAAGGCAAAGTGATCGATACTTGTCTTCAATCAGCTTTGCTTCAGTTTCATCTCTTGGCCAGCGCTGCCAAAATAAACAGCTAGTACAGCCAATCTCAAGTGTTAGTTTAAATGAGTCACTCATATTGTTTGCATAGTGGGTCAGATAATTGTTATTCTGTTTATCAGCATCTTGTCTTGTTTCTCTGAAGCGGCGATGAACATGAATAATTTTTGAGGCAGTGCAAGTGGATAATCTCCAGTGTCAGTGTAATGTGCTTTATACAGCTCATAGGGCTCTTGCTTTGCTTTCTGCCAGTGACTAAATCCATGTGTTTCAGATAGACTGCTATTTGCAATGATTTTGACAATTGGGAATAAATACCAGGAGCAAATATTTTTGGTGTCATACAGCTGTGATTTAAAGAAAGATTGTCATGATTTTCTTACATATTTGTGGTTTTCATCCTTTGAGTTCAAAATGATCTAGACCTCCCCTGCCAAAAAAAATAAAAATAAAGAGAACAAATAAAGGGCAGGGTGGGGCAGAAGAGGGAAAGGACCTTGATTTTGTAAGCCTGAAAGCTGGATGTTAGATCTAAGATAAAATACATCCTACCATTCCACCAGAAGGTATAATAACTACACAGAGGCATTTTATAGTTCATTAAAACAAAGATGAGACCTGCTGAAGCCCTAGTGGGGAGGTGATTACAACTCTTTGTGCTGGCGACAATGCAAGAATGATGTAAATTGAAGTCAGCCCTGGGCTCAGAGGGGCTGGACAGAAAACTACTGAATTTGCTTATGATCACAGGCCTCTGGACATTCCACGCAAGATGTGTTGATTTGGACATCTGAGCTCCTACATATTTAGCATCTTGAGCTAAAGTTGCACTGTTGGAGATTCTGGGTCTCCCATGATGAGATTGTGGTAATTTGGGTACTGTTGAAGCATATGGTGGCGGAATGCTGACGCTGATGAAGATTTCAGGAAGATTTGAGGAAATCTTCAGTTGAATGGTGGCAACTGAGCAAGAAAATCTGAGACAAAAGGCAGAAAACACCTAATATAGCTCAAGGGAGAGAAAGGCAGAACTGGGCTCCCTCGGTGCTGCTGCTGCTGACTGTAGCAGCAGCAGAACAGCAGCTCATCCCTAAGGTCATCTCCCACAAAAAAAAGTCAGATTAGGCAGTCTGGTGATGAAAAGATCTATCTTCTCTGCTGTTCCTTTCCTGAATCTCCTTAAAGACCTTGTAAGATTTGTGCTGAAAAAGTAATAGTCTACAAACTCAATCATTCCTTGGCTGAGGTATATCGCAGAAAAGAAACACTCAGGCATTTCCTCCTGTTAGAGGCTTACGACCTTAAAATTCTGCTTTAATGTCTATGAGTGTAGTAAAATCCATACTCTATTTTTCTGCATAGAAACAGCTAGACCACTTCTAAGTTCTTGTTATCAATTTTGACAGCTTTACTGCCCTTCAAGACGCTCAACACCTGACTTTTCCTTTAGATCAACAGACTTGTATATATTTTTTAAGCACTGTATGAAAAACAAAGCATAATTTATGCTTTGCCCACCACACAGGCCACATTGTCCTGTACTTGAAAGGGAAAAAACTACATGGAAAGATATGGTTTATTTATGCCACACATGTATTAATTAAACTTCTCTAGAAACTGTGCAGTGGTAAACTTCACATTGGCGATCTTGTTTCCTTATGGAGCTGTTTCTGCTTGATAAATAGCAGCCTTTCCCCAATTCCCACAGAGCCCCTAACACCTTTCCTCACATAGGCATGATGGGGCATCCCAGATTGTTTTGGGGATCTCTTCTTCTTAATCTCCTTCTATCTTAATTTTAGAAGGAGATTGGTCTGCTTCTGGAAGATGAATTTACGTGATACACCCAAAACCTGCTGCATGCCAACTACTGGTTGGGCACCACGTTGTCTCGCCTGCACTGTCCTTGGGGTTACATTGAGCAGAGAAAGCTTGTACTGTGGAGGCACCTTAGTGATACAGGGAATAATCCTTTCTGGTTTTCCCAAAAAGATGATCAGAGCAGTCTCTGCAGTGTGTCCCAGAACTGTATCTCTATGTTAAGCTGAGGGCTGAAACCTGGATATAACAGGGGTTTAGGATGGTAAAAAAAACCACTTCAGTGCTTTCTTAAAGTCCAGCAGAAATCAATGAGGTGCTATGCATCCAATGGTTTAAGCTGTGTTTCATCCCCATTTCAAATTCAAAAAGTGCAAGTGCTTAAAGAAATATATTTTCTTTTTTTTTTCCTATCTGACTAGAAAGTTCGCTAACTTTCAAGCTTGTGACATTTATATTTCTGTTTGTCAAGAAATACTACTACTAAAATACCTTACACAAAACTTGTCTCACTTTAGCGTGCTGAGGAATTTGCAAAAAGTGGTTACTCACTGTGAATATATTCTTATTTGTGTTTTCTGTAGCAGAGCATTGAGATGACTGGATTTTTTATTTGAGAAACATAACCTTTGCTCATGCTCCTTGCAATCAGATTTTAAACATTTGACATGTGAGTAAGGAGCCAAAGATTGGTCTCTTAGAATTTGAATCAGCATAAAACATTATTTTAAAGATACTGTACTTGTATCATTTGTTGTTTACTGTAAAGCTAATCTCTGAAGATGCAGTTAAAAGAAAGAAATGATATTTACGTCTGAAATTAAATGCTCATCTTTTTAAAATCTGTATGGTAATTTCCGTAAGCTGGTCAGTGGCTCTCATCTGGAATGCTGATGAGGCCTCCACTGTCAGACATCTTTCCTAATAAGGTAAATCTCACAGTGTTTGGTCAAACTAAATTCAGGGAATGATCTCCAGCTGAAGCTCCTTTTGCCAAGACACTAGTAAGCCACAGGTTAAAATTCATGTCTCCCAACAATATATTGCCAATCCAACAAGAAAGGCAATCAGGATGTATTTGTTACCTCTGAAAGAAATTATTATTATTTTTAAATGACAGGTTTTCTTCAGAGCAGTTATCTTTCTGTCATCTGAGAAAGCTTATGTGAAACAGCTGGGAAATAAGCTCACTGGATTTTCAGAGCTTTTTTTCCCCCTCACTTGTTTTTTCATTTTTTTTTTTCCTTAGGTGTAGGACTACACATTCTACTTTTCATTATAAACAAGAAAGAAACAGCATGAGTTCTGCATATGGCCTGTCCTTGTAAGCCTGTTGCAATGATTGGTATTTCTTGAAACTCTTACAAAGCAGTATGTCAAATAATTATATATTATATTTTAAAAATTTTACTAGTGTCTTATATTTAAGTAAGAGGATGAGAAGGTGATAAATATTATTCTCTATGAGAATATACACATGTACAAGGTGTGGCATTGTATAGAAATAAATAGCTCAAGCTTGAATCACACATAGCATATACATGGGTCAATAGAGAAATGTGGGGAAAAGTGAAGATGCATAAAAGGATGTGAGCTAGGCTTTTCTTTGGTTCCCTTCAGGTTAATAATAGCTGTCTCTATCTCCCTACCTATCTAATATCTGATGGTTTTACTGTGCCATGCAGGATCACTGCTTATGAGTTTTCCGTATAAAAGCAACATTAATGTGTGTTAACAGCTGAGCTGTTCAAAATCTCTTAGCCTTCTCTCTGTTGAGAGTAAAATCTTCTCATTTGCTGATTTTGAATTTTTGTAAAACTGTTATTCACTGGTAAATCTATAGTATAACAGGCATAATTTCTGTATTCTGTTTGGGTTTTTTCGTTTGTTTTGCCAGAGAGCACCATCTCAACCTATGAGGGTTGCCTTATCTTCTCCAGGAGGTGGTGACCTCTGTTCAGCTCAGACTGCTCTATCCCTATCTCCAGCATGGCTTCTGAGCAGTTTCACCTCAAAGCAGAGCAATTGCTAAAGGTGCCTATAGGGAAAACTGCAAAACTAGGCTTTGCGAAATTTCTCTGAAAGTTGAGATTCATGTCTTAAATACGTGCCAGAGGAGCAAGGGAATAGATTTAGGGTTCCTATTTAGGCGCTGGAATGGACTGCCCAGGGAGGTGGTGGAGTCGCCATCCCTGGGGGTGTTTAAGGAAAGATTGGATGTGGCACTTAGTGACATGGCCTAGCTAGGTGGTGTCGTGTTGGGTTCATAGGCTGGACTTGATCTCAGAGGTCTATTCCAGCCTCAACGATTCTATGATTCTATGCCTACAGTGTCCAGTGTATTTAAAAAAAAACAGGGACAGAGACAAAAGATACAGACCTTAATATGTATAACCTTATATATAACCTTAATGCACTCAGATGTTGGTATTTGAATTAAGATTATCAATATGCCATTAATACCATACTTAGCATTAATACAGTACAATTTATACAAGGACATTGATTTCTACACCAGAGTCACTATGCTTATGATTAAGCAACCAAAATAATTTTCATGTGCTAGAAGGAAAAATATTCTAATATGTTATGTTACTTGTCACCCAATGCTAATTAAAATGGAAATTCTACTTTGAGGCTCCAAACAATTTGATAAAAAGAGGCTTTAATGAAATCTGAGAATGTCAAACAAAATGTGAAATTGAATAGACTGAAGAGATATTCATTCAAAAGATGAATATTTTAGCAGGACAAAATAGTACTTAAACATGTGCAGACCCGAGATTTGGTCCATCACATTTCCTACTATGACTGTCTTTGGAAGTCTGAAGAATTATGGATGGTTTTAATAATTAAGCCAGAAGAAATAGCTGTCTGAGTACTCAGTTAAATAAATCACGCATGATTAAATATAAAATATTCTTGTTGTTTCCTTCACAGTTTTCAGTCTAAGCTACTGTCTTCTTGAAATTGGTATATTCAAGAGAAACTTTCTGCAAGAATATGGATCTCTTCAGAAGTGAGAAAACACATGAATATGGAAATTAAGAATTTGTACTAGAATCATAGAATATGCCCATTTGGAAGGGACCCATCAGGATCATAGACTCCAACTCCCATCCCTGTGTAGGGCACCCCAAGAATCACACCATCAGCCAAATGACTCTTGAACTCAGGCAGACTTGGTGCTGTGAGCAATTCCCGAGGGAGCTTGTTCCACTTCTCGACCGCTCTCTGGGTGAAGAACTTTTTCCTGATATCCAACCTAAACCTCCCCTGGTTCAGCTTTCTGCTATTTCCCTGAGTCCTGTCACTGGTCACAGGAGTGAAGAGATCTGTATCTGGCCCATCTTTTCCCCTCATGAGGAAGCAGTAGACTGTAATAAGGTCACCTCTCAGTCTCCTGTTCTCTAAACCGAACACTCCAAGTGACCTCAGGCGCTCCTCGTAAGTCATCCCTTCCAGACCCTTCACCATCCTCGTGGCTCTCCTTTGGATGCTCTCCAATAGCCTGATGTCCTTCTCGTATTGTGGTGTCCAAAACTGCACACAATACTCAAGGTGAGGCCGCACGAGTGCAGACTAGAGCAGGACAATCACCTCCCTCGACCAGTTGGCAATGCTGTGCCTGATGCACCCCAGGACACAGTTGGCCCTCCTGGCTGCCAGGACACACTTCCAGATCATATTCAGTCTGCCATCAACCAGGACCCTCAGGTCCCTCTATACCACACTGCTCTCCAGCCACTCATCCCCTAGTCTGTATTTACCACCAGTGTTGCCATGCCCCAGGTGCAGTATCCGGCACTTGTCCTCGTTAAATTTCATGTGGTTGGTGATCGCCCATCTCTCTAACTTGTCAAGGTCTCTCTGCCGGGCCTGCCTGCCCTCGAGGGAGTCAACAGCTCCTCCCAGTTTTGTATCGTTCACAAACTTGTTTAGAATTCCTTCAAGCCCTGAGTCCAAATCATTGATGAGGATGTTGAAGAGGACTGGGCCAAGGATGGAGCCCTGCAGGACCCCACTAGTGACCAGTCACCAGCCTGATGTTATCCCCTTCACTATCACTCTTTGTGCTCGACCTGTGAGCCAGTTGCTCACCCATCATATAATACGGTTGTCCAGATGTACACTGGACATTTTCTGCAGAAGGATACTGTGAGAGACAGTATCAGAAGCCTTGCTGAAGTCCAGAAGTACTATATCCACTGGCTTTCCTTGATCAACTATGTGGGTTACTTGTCATAAAAGAATATTACGTTTGACAAGCAGGACTTTCCCGTCATGAAACCATGCTGGCTGACCAATGACTGCATTGTCCTCCAGGTGTTTTTCAATTACTCCCAGAATAATCTTTTCCATAATTTTACTAGGCACTGAAGTTAGACTGACTGGCCTGTAGTTTCCAGTGTCCTCCTTCTTGCCCTTCTTGAATATTGGAACAACATTGGCCAGCTTCCAGTCAACTGGGATCTCCAGATTCCCAGGACCTCCCAAAAACCATTGGAAGAGGCCCAGCAATGACATGAGCCAGCATTTTGAGGATTCTTGGATGAATCCCATCGGGCCCCAGGGACTTGAAGGGATCTAACTGTAGCAGCAGATCCCACACAAGTTCAGGGTCAGCTGAGAGCTGCTCCTTGTTGCAGTCATGGTCCTCCAGCACTGGGCTTCGAGGTCCCCTTGGTTGATCATCAGCATTGAAGACAGAGGCAATGAATGCATTAAAAGCCTCTGCTTTGTCTATATCCCTGTTGGTGAGGTGACCGTCCTTATCCTGTACAGGACTGATGGTGTTTCTACACTGCCTTTTGCTGTTAATGTATTTGAAAAAAACTCTTTGTGCCCCACAGTTCTGGCCAGTTTCAGCTCCAGTTGAGCTTTGGTCATTCGAATTTTCTCCCTACAGTCTTTAGCAGTGTCTCTGTATTCTTCCCATATCACCCGACCTAGCTTTTACTGGGCATACACCTTTCTTTTTTGCCTAATTTGCAAGAGCAGATCTCTGTTCAGCCAAGCCGGTCTTCTGCCTCATCTGCTTGATTTCTGACATTTTGGGATTGCCTGCTCCTGTGCCCTTAGGAGGTGATGTTTAAAGAGTGACCAGCACTTGTGAACCCCAACACCTGCAAAAATATTCTCCCAGAGGACTTCACTCAAGCTTCCTTAGCAGCCTGAAGTCTGCTCTCCTCATGTCCGGTGTTGAAGTTTTGATGGCAATTTTTCTCTTGTCAAGAGATTTTGAACTCAATCACCTCATGGTCACTGTGGCCGTGTCAACCTCCAATCTCCACTTCATTCATGAGATCCTCTCCGTTAACAAGCAGCAGATCAAGGAGGGCATTCTTCCAAGTTGGCTCTCTTATGACCTACTTCACAATGCTGTCATCCAGGTGGCTTAGAAATCTTTTGGCCTGGGTTGTGCTAGCTGTGTGTTACCCCCAGCTGACTTCCAGAAAATTGAAATCCCCCATAAGGACAAGGGCAGTTGACTTGGAAGTGTCCTTTAGCTCCTCAAAGAATGTCATCGGCATCCTCAACATGTCCAGGAGGCCTATAGTATATTCCCACTGTAACATCCGCCTTATTTGTTTGTCGCTTGATTCTTACTCAGACTCTCAACTGTGCCATCACCAACTGTGAGCTCCATACACTCCAGCCCATCTATTACCTACAAAGCTACTTCCCCACCTCTTCTGCCCTGCCTATCTCTTCTGAAGAGTCTGTACCCATCCAACAGGGTACTCCAATCACAGGACTCATCCCACCAGGTTTCATTTATGCCAATAATGTCAAATCGGACTGGGCCAGCGTCAAGCTCATCTTGTTTATTCCTCATGCTGCACACATGAGTGGAGAAACACTTCGAGTGTGGTACATTGTGGCCAACACCTTGCAGAGCAGAATGAGGGATCCCATTAGTGTTTGTTTGCTCAAGTTTTGACACACCATCTCACTGCTCAACATTGGCAATCCTGATTTTCTCCCCTACCCCCTTCCAAGCTAGATTAAAGCTCTATCAACAAGGCTCGCTAGCTCCTATGCTAGAACTTGGTGGTGCATACCATCCCGTGTTAGCATCCCA
>VWZK01006710.1:0-11941 GCA_013396935.1 Baryphthengus martii | reverse complement strand
AAAAAAAAAAAATGCCTTTGCTAAAGAAATTTGCCGATGACACCGATTCACTGATTCAACTGAAGGCAAATGCCAAGGTTAGAGGCTCATCACAATATTTAAGGGAAAATCTGGACTACCTTAAGAAGTGGATTTGCAATGTCATCGTGTGGAAAAGCCATCTGTATATTGATTGTTCATGATCTGTAGGTTGTCAGCTATGCAGTAGCAGTTTGATTTCACTATACATGATCTTCGAGCATACCATGAGCATAAACAGAAAAATACTAATAGTAATGTGCTACACATGCTAATCCCCTATCTAGCATTTTGTGCATTTCAGAGTAATAGGACGGTCAGAGAAGTATAAAGGAGCCTAAATATATTCCTCTATTGACTGGTATAGAAAATAGGTGGTCTTTTCTGACTAAAAGGAGCAATGTTGCAGAACAGCCTTTCTGTGAAAACCCTTAGTAATTCTAAGATGTTTGCAAGAGCCCCTAATAAACCGATTGTCTCTCAAAATGGGATGGCAGATATCAGTGATGTAGGAGTTCCCTCTGCTTTCCAAGCCCATTTCAGTAGAAACAGCTGCCCATACTTGGCAGCTTTGAACATCCCGGATTCAGAGGTTTATCACCGTAAAGACGGAAGTGAATAGATAAAGGAAAGCAAACTCCAGATACATATAAAGCTCTTCTTTATTTTTTTTATCTCAAAGCTTACAAATATTTTTACAGGAGAATTTGTGGGTTTACAGATAAATACTGTGAAGCATGTATGCCATTACTGAACTATTAGACAGTCATAATTATCTAGTCTCTTGTCTTTTCCCATCATATACCCTTCTGTTATTCTCTTTCGTCTTGTCATTGCATGAAATCAGATTGGAAGCACCTTGGGACAGAAACCACTTTTGGATTTTATGCACTATTCATCTTAATTGGACTTGAAACACCCAGGACATTATTGAAATCCATAAAATAATGACATTGTAAAGGAAATATCATAAAAGCAGTCTCTCCTGTGAGATCTCTGGCACTTCTATTACTGTTTATGTCCAGAAATATCATGAAAAGAGCCTCTCATTTTATCAGTATTTCCTGTTATAGTCTCAACTGAATTCAGTAGTGAAAAAGAACATATTCAATTTTTTAATTTTTTTAAAAAAAAAAGATTAAAAAAAAACAAATCTAAACATATCCCTAGATTTGAGTGAATGTTCAGAGACTTCTTATCCTTTCTTAGCAAATATACTTCACAGGCAGACATTCTTTACAAGACTGCATTTCTGAGCATAAAGGGTCTTCACAGCCGCAAAAGGCTTTAAAATAGAAAAATAGCTTGCAGTAGTTTCTTGCAATTCCTGTGCTGTACTTTAAAGCCCCTCATAGCCTTTTGCTCTGAGCTTTAAGTATCTTGTTTCCTATGGTCATTAAAACTGTGAGTTTTTTAAAGTAGCTACATTATAACATAAAGCTCAACAGGTCGCATGGCATGTTTCATACAAACACTGCATCGTGGACTGTTAAAGGAAATGAGTCTGTGCCTCAAATCATGCAGTCTTCCTAAGGTCCTGAAGAACATCCTAAGTACTTAAGGAGTTTTATTTCTGCAGCTTTTAAAGTGTCTGGTAGAAAGACACTGTGCTCCTCCCTTCTTTTTGATTTCTTAAGACCTATAGGGGATGAGATTTATATTTATTTCAGAAGAAATGTGCAGCTGAATACTGCAAGCAGTGGATACAGCTCCAAAGTGAACAGACGTCTCCTCAGCAGCTCTGTAATTGCACTCATGGAATTTCAGAGTGCTCTAAGTCTAAATGAGGTCTGATATTTCTAATGACACTTTCAGAGTATGTGCAATGGATTCATGTATAATAGAGATTTTTCAGTCTTAGTGTGTCCCCTTGCCTTGTGTGTGGGCCACTTTCTTAGAATAACTTGTCTCTCTCTCTTGGGTTACTTGGTCACCAGTTAGAGTGCTGTGTTTGCATGTCAACCCCTGAGTTTCTCCAAGATACTCCCATTTGAGTCATGGACTGAGGAGTCAGAAATCTCCAGGATTATGGTGGAACTGCATGAATTGTTACTGTTTTTTCTGGGGCATTGGAAGATAGCAAATAATGGAGAAAGAGAAACAAATCCAGACAGCTAAAGCCGTGTAGGAGAAACTGCAACAAACACAAAGTTGGCTTTAACATTTCCTGTACATTGCATAATTAGTTGCACAAGCTACAGTTTTACCTGCAGCTTTTTATAGCGCGTGCTTATGTAGTAACTGCTATTTTTAATACCTTGATGAATCAGCTTCACTTTTGTACATCTTAGCTAACCAAGTTTTAGAGAGATACTTTTATTTTTGTTTGAGTAGGACAACATTTCTGTGTTTAGATGCACTCAGCAGAGAGATGTGTCTTCAAACACCTGTAATGAGTCTACAGCAGAAAGATTCAAATAAGAGAAAATATGAGGTGGTTAGCATTCTTACTGTGTATGACCAGTATGACTATTGTCGGAAAGTAGGATTAATGTATGGTTCATAACTGCTAATGATGCTCATCAACTGCTTGTTTTTAAAAAGATTAAGCATGGAAGTGAGACAGTAGGAGCTGTCATACCTTATTGTACAATTACAAACAGTATAATGATTAAGAATAAGGAAGTCTTATTTTTGCATGGCCTTTCAGAGGCCAGGCCCTAGCAAGTTATGTGAGTGATTCTAAGGTGCAAGTTACAACTTAGAGAGAAGCCCTGTGACTCATATTGTAAGTTTAGTGGAAATACATATATGTGTATGTGTGTGTATTATCACCTAACTGTTGCAAACAAGACAGTCCTTTAATTTTACTTTTTTTTTTTTTTTTTGCATTAGTGGAGAAATAATACAACTAATTTCATTATAGATAACTTTTATGACTTTCTGGTCTGCAAATAAAATAAATTGTATATCAGGGTTTGCAGCTGTATGTGTACATATCTAGGCACACATATACAGAATCTCACAAAGTTATATACACCCACTCTCACATGGCTGATTTTTCATTATGGAATACCAGATATCCCATTAAATTATTGAAGATCATCTTGTTAGATTTATTACAGAGGTCGTTGATTTTACTGACAATTGTCAAATTTCGGTTTCCTGTTGTTGATTTTCATGCATGAGAAACACACAGCTGCTGGACTGGTGCCAGAGATCCATCAATCTCTCTAGGCTGCTTCGACCTCAGGATATGTAAGAGTAGCAGATAAATTGGAAGATCAATGCCTTGTCCCTCCTGCTGTGCCAGCTGCTATTGAGAAATTAATATGAGAATCACTATAAATAAAAGATAAAAGATGATATGGCTTACAGTGTAAAATATTAAGGTTGGACACAATGTGTTCTATGAATCTAAAACTGAAAGCTAGGAAAATTAACCCTGTGAGAGTATCCACTGCCTTTGTGGATATGTTAAAAAGAGCAGGCTAGAAAGCAGAAAAATTGTATTTAATAACTCTTTTAAAAAACACAGAGATTTACTAGAACTGACCGCAACGTAAGGTATTGCAGGAAGCACTCTTTAGCCATGGTCTAGTTTATCAGAAAGAGGTAGTTAAATTGTACACTACTACGTGCTCAGTAGTATAATTCTGGGAGAGCAAATGAGTGATGCATTTAATAATGATATGAAGAGTTTTTCAAGGGATAGGTTTTAAAGCTATTTATGGTCCTAACAAACATTGGTTTCAGTAGGTGCAGAGCATCTAAAACAAACCCCACAAAAAAGGAACGGAAATTTTATTGGAGGAAGCAGTTCAGGATCCCTTGAAGGGCGAGAGGTGAAATAGGAGCGCTTCAGTTCTAGTGGAAGTTACTGACAAGTGAAGGGGTCTTGCTCTTAGGTCTCAGTTCCTCACAGGTACTTTAATGACTAACTCCCAATGGATCAAGATGTGCAGTTAAATATCTCAAAGGAGCTGGGTCAAATTTCCCTGCTTTGTGGCCTAGGAGTTCCAATTTGATTGAGGTTCCTGCTTCCAGGGTCTACTAGCTAAGCTTCAGGCATCAGATCTACTTCCTCGCTACACAAAAATAAACTCACGACAAAGCTCACCATGTGTGGAATAGTTTTTAAAAACATAAAGGTCTATGGCTCAGATACATCCCTTCTAATTTAGGCACCTAACAGAGGTGTCTGATACTGAACACTATTTCCCTTCAGTTGCATGACAGATGGGACTTCCCTTTGTAATTACTAGAGGTTTGGATAGGGAATTTGAGTCTTAGATGGTTTGAATCTCCCATTGAAACTGTCTTTATCACCAGAGTTAGAACACATGGAACAATTCTACTCATTACACAAGCACCCAATCAGATGAGAGACATGTCCCATAAGAAGCACCTTCAAAATCAGTTGTTCTCGGTGTGTTGTTCTTGTAAGTTTCTTCATCATTCAAGACATTTAATTTTTCCAGAACACTTGGGCTTGTCACTTCCCTCAGTTATAAAAAGAATAGTTAATTCACTAGAAATGGTGAATGTCTGAAGAAGTTCAGAGATTTAAACTCCACCTTACTCGGAGTTTCAGCTTTGTAGTATGCAGAACTGCATTCACATAAGGAAAAGAGTAGAATGGAATTCTGATTTATATTCTGACTTTATTTATATTTTCATTAAAGCTGCTTAGGTATTACAATAATTACTTTTTGAGTTAAATTCTTTTCACGTAAGCATAAGCCATGTGGAGTGTAGTCTGACTTCAGCAAAGTATTTTTTGTGCTTCTGAAGCAAAAATGAACTTTTATGAACTCTTGAATTGTACTTTGATTCCCTGGATAACAGGCAACAGCTAAAACAGGATTAATTTTTCTCTCTAGGATGACATAACACACTGTGCATTAATTTTAGGAATAAATGGTTGTCTCCAAGTCTGTCTTTCCCATCTTCAAACATACACATCTGCCCATCGACCAAGACGTAACTGCATGCATGAAGACAAAAAGAGTAGCTGTATATGTATCTTATTGAGTAGCTTAATGATTTCTTTAAGTACACAAGACACTTGTACAGTAGAATTGAGTATTCATTGGGTTGACATTGCCTCTGGTGAATACAGAATGAATAGGAAGTAATGAGGGCTGTCTAGACCTCTGCTCTTCAAATCACCTGAATGTGGAAGTGTCTGAAAAAATTGTACCCATGGTGGAGTAGTCAAATTCTTCTTTATTATCATGTGCATTCATGCAATCACCCTAAAGCTGGGACTAAGTCCAACGTGTTGTACCATTAAATCTACCCCAGCACATGCCAGTGGTTCTATACAGCAGTCTGAATGATGCATAAAAATCACTAGCACCTAATTAAGCACAGAGAAGCCTGTCAGCACGAATTCATATGAGGTCTCAACAGACTTCTTGTCATGACTTATTCCACTCTTGCTTCTTTCCATCTATCACTGGAATTTTTGTCTGTGCTGATTTCTAAATTGGAATTCAACAGGTTTTTACCAAGCAGACTGATTTAACATTTCAGAATTTTGGAGTAATGACATTTCAGTCATTTGGAGATGACTAGAGAGTTTCCCTTAATTCAAATAGAGTATTTTGCCAGAATATCAAATCTGAGGATTTCCCAAGACAATAAAGCAGGATTAGTCCAGTAAGTTTTGTCCATGTCACAGAATGTAGTGTCGTTAGAAGCTTGTGCACATACACATGATTTAAATAAAAATATGATCGAGGAGAAAAAATCAGGTTGCATAGAAGTGAAGAGATGGCAGATTGAAAGAAAATGACACTTTAAGAAAATTTTAATAAAATTTTGCTAGGAGCTTAGACTTCTCAGAATTTTTAAGGTATTCCTGAATTTTTTGTTTAGGTGATCCTTCTTGTCCATTTGTATTGGCAGAAGGAAAATTGATTATTCAGTGACGGTATTAAACTAGGCAGAACACAGATCTTGATTCACAGCTCCAATTGGCTGATATTAAAGGGGGGGAAAAATTAGTAAGGATTCTAGGCTTTTTAAAAGAGAAGTCATGTATGTGATAGGTTGGTCTGTTAGGGTTATAGTGAATTTATTGAACATTTATGCAAAGAACTTTGCTAGTCAAATTTGCAAAATCATAGCTTCTTTTTACAAGTTTCTTCTTTGTCTGCCTTTTCACACTCAGGGTTCCATTCAGAAGTCGTATATGAGTTATGCAGCACCTAAAAACAATTTAATGAAACTTGTTTCTTATTTATAGCCACATCTCTTAGTTGGTGAAAAAGACTGGTTCTTATTCAACTTCCTGTAAAAAATTCCCAAAGTATAAGATTGTTTTTCTCCCTTCCTATCTTTTTTCTCTGTTTCACAGTCTATGCTGTTTCTTAAGGTCCAAAAACATGTAATACAAAAGGAAAAGAAAAAAATTAAAGATAAATGCCTTCTCTCCCTGCAGTGACTGTCTTTGTTGAGAAATGAATATGAAGATCACATAAATAAAAGATAAAAGATGATACGGCATTTGGAGTAAAATATTAGCACCAAGCATAAAGTGATGTATCAAAGTCTGACCAAATTTACCCCCTGGGATAAACAGAGACCTTGTTTATGTTGCATAGGAAAACAGGTAGTGGAGAGTTATGTGTCTGTGTGTTGTATGCATGCTCATGTGCATGCGTGTATGCATGGGAAGCACACAGAATGCACACTCATTCCCCCTCTCTCTGCATCCATCCCACTCTCTCACCGTATACTTATAGATCTAGTTTATATTTGTATGACTACATACGCACTTGTGAATGCTTTTGTTATATAGAGTTGTGATTTGTGTTCCCAAGTACAATGACCATGAAAGGTAAGAGAAAGAAAAAAATTGGAAAAGCAGTCCTGCTTATTCGTCTGTAAACCCGAATACAGCATACATACAAAAGGGGTATGGCATGCAAATATATGTAAATAAACATGTAAAATGTATGTATATGTGCACATCTTGGCACACTACACATGTGAATGTGAATAGTTGTATCTTCTTTGTGTAAGTGTGTATATATAGATGTGTTTAAACATAAATGACAAACATATATACATTTGTTTATAAACAAACAAACACACGCATGTGTGACATGAACCTTTCATGAACCCTGAGAGAAATATTTTGTGTTTCCTACCTTCTGGATCTTCATTAGGTAATACCTGCAAGAGATTTTAAGTTGACTTTCCCTCTAAACTGCATAGGAGAGTAACCACTCCTTATTCTATAGAGGGATGTTAATCTATTATCTTGTTTGCAGGTGAAGCAACTGAAAAATACGTTTTCCATTAAAATTTACACCAATCATATTTTCTAGCTTATATATCGTTAGATTAATGTTAGTGTAAAACCCTCCTGGAAACTGTTTTAAAAGACATCCATATAAGACTACACTCTTTAATAGTTGTGCTTGAAATTACTAAAAGCACAGGCTTTAAAAACTGTCCTGTCCTACAAAGCAAACAGATATTGAGCCCTATAACTGAATTGTATTTCTTGACTACTTAGATACCACTTTTTAAGACAAGAGTAATGACATAAAAGAAACAACTAAGGCTGTGACTATATCAGATGCTTAAGCTGGATCATAGATAGAGCTGATTAATTTTTACACATACATTCAGAGAAGAATAGGAAGTCACTGCAGGAAGTACTAGTCAGTGGGCACTCTATCCTTGAGCTATTACAGTATCACATTATTATTTCCTGGATTGAAATAAACTTGAAATTTGTATCAAATAGCATTTATTTGTAATAACAGTAAACTGACTACAAACTGTATTTTAGCAATGTTAACAGATAAAACCAATGCCTATTGGCTGAGCCCATATGTCAAGCTCCGTTACAACATTTGACGGTCTCTGTACTTTGAACATACACCACATCTTTTGCACTGTTTTGGTATACTATCTTTTCATGCTATGGTGACCAAAGTCAGTATTTTTAATGTGTTTTGTTTTTTATTTTGTTTTTTTTTTTGTTTGTTTGTTTTCTTGTTTAGTTTAACTGTCTAAATGTTGCATAGGAGATGAAAGGGAATTTTTCAATGGTCTGGAGTCCAGCTAGTCAATTAGTTAGAAAATTTGAAACCATAGTATTCTGATTCATATCATTCTATATTCCCTAGACCAGGTGTAAGGGATATTGGTAAGGACAGGTCAACAGAGATGAACTACTGACAGATTCATATATTTTGTGAACTGTCACTAATTCTGAGTCTAATTCCCTTGTATTATTAATAATCTGCAAATACAATAGCAAGGTGTTTGAAAAATCGTCAGGATACACTTTTTGGTTTTCTTGTGCCACTTCTTCCTTAGGAAGAAGTTCTCTAGTATGGAAATAGTGAGACACTGGAAAATGTTGCCCAGAGAAGTAGCGGACGCTTCATCCCTGGAAGTATTTAAGACCAGTGTGGATGAAGTTCTGGGCAACCTGGTCTAGTGGGAGGTGTCGCTGCCCATGGCAGGGGGGTTGGAACTAGATGATCTTTAAGATCCCTTTCAACTAAAGCCATTCTATGACTCTATGAAACACATCTTTAAAGAAGAGATGAAACATTTACAACACAAGCCAGATTTGCTGACTTCCTGTTGGATCTGAAAATATAATTCTGTACACAACATTGTACTCTCACATGGTATAGGGGCCTCAGGTTGTTAGCCACATATTAATTTTCCTAGTATCTTCACAGAGTTATTATCTGTACTTACCGATACGGGCAAACAGCAACAGAGGACAGAGGGAACAACAAGTAAATCAAGCTGTGCATATCTATCATCATTATAAATTACCTACAGATCTGGAATTAAACTGCTTGGGTTTTTTTATCCTTTTAGGTTGAGGAAGTCCTCCCTAAACTGCAAAATTAACGAAGAAAATGTTTTCTTGCCTTCTCTTCTTGTCTTGCCAGACTATCCTGAAACCTATTCCAACTATTCAACTCTCTATGTAAAAATATTCAGAGCATAGAATCCCTTAAGCCTCATCAAGACTGTGAGAGACAGAAGCAGTGAAAATAAATCCTGCAGAGGTTCAGTAAGACTTTGTCATATCCTGTGACCAACCATCTGGACAGACATTTACATTAATACTATAAGAACAAGTATTATTTAAAAAAATAATTTACAAGTGTACTGGATTTTGTCACATATATATTATGGGCAGTTCAGATGAGGCTTGCATGGCTGGTCTTCGCAATCTATTACCTGATCCAAATCCCTGACTCTTGGAGAAGGTAAAACAAAAGCAGCTGCTGATGCAGACATCCTTGTGAGTGGGTCTTCCAAATTACTGCATGGGGAGTTAAGACAGCTGGAAAAACGTCAATATTTCTTATCTACATGTAGAACCTGATATATCACAACATATTTACTCAACTGTTAAACATAGATGGACCATGCAAAAGCTGTCTACTGATGTAGTTTGATTATCATATGACTTTCTTCTGTAGATATGTGTGCGGAGAAGAACACCTGGAACTCGAAGTGTTAACAAACTAGTGTTGTTGCTAAGAAATGTCAGAGATGAAGCAAACAGCTTCAGAGAGCAGGAAAATGCACACCTTCCAAGCAATGAAGGTAGAAATGTCAACTCAAAGGCTGGTAAACAAATCTGCTGTTACAGGCTTATCCCAGAGATGAATGCATACATCACCCATTTAATTCAGATGGGACAGTAACGTAGCAAAAGTTTTTCTGATTGGGACTAAGGAGAGTAAGCAGTCATTTTGTGTTTGGTTTCCAGGTATAAGGTCTGATATGCAGAGGGGAGGCTTTTACCTTTTTGGGGAAGATAGAGTGGAAAATTTTTTAGTTGATTGTGACCATACTGCCAACAGACTTAAATAGATTTGGGTAGGTTATTCTTTCTCTTTCATAATAAGGTTCTTTTCTCTACACACATTCTGTTTCTTGAGCAATCAGCTTTCACTGGAAAAAAAGTGTTGAAAAAGCAAAACTAAAGATCCCTACCTTAGGAAGGACTGAAGAGGATAAATAGATGGTTGTCATGTGACTGCCTGTTGCTGCACAATTGCAAAGCCAAAAAGATTTCATAGCCTCATCTGCTAGCATGAGCTAGAAATAAAGGACTGAGAGATCAGGGCTCTTCAAGAGCAGGTTAACAGCAGGAAGAGGAGAAAAAGGCTCTCCCGACAGGTTACTGACTCAATCAAAGAGAAGAACACCTAATGGTTACACCAGAGCTCAGTTTAGTGAACTTCCAAAACAATAAACGAAGAGTAAGGCAAAAATGTTTATATCTCACTCAATGGACCAGAGAAGAGGAGAGAAATAATAAGCAAGCCTAATTTAGAAAAAGACAGGGAAAGTTACCTCATATTCATCAGGTGAATGCAAACAACACTCAGAGGATCATTGATGCTTTGATAGAAGTCCTTTCTGGGAAGCAGTATTGAAACATGTCTTCTTCTGTACAATAGTGAAGAGATCTGTTAGCCCTACATTGAAAAATGAGAAATTCCAAAACAAGTGAAGTGTTTTACCTCTAATGCTGATTAATAAGGTATATAATGCATATATAACAATGTAAGTGTAAATTCATGGATCTGTATATTTTCTTTTCATTTAATTGGACAAGAGGTAGAAGTAGTGACAATAAAGAGCAATTCCAAATATGTTTTTAACTAACTGCACTAGGGTAGCAAATGGTGTGTGGGCCTAGAATTTGGAGTACGACAAATAAGCAAGTGCTTATTTAAAGTGAAAAAAGAAGTCTCACTATTCATAATATATAATCTTACAACAGGCCACGCAGCATTTGATAAATTACAGAGAATAAGTATCTACGCAGAAAAGATGTGTTGTGTATATTTTCATATAAACTCCAGGAATATACTGTCATGACATGACCATTATTTTCACATAGCCCTGCAAAAGGAAATGAGTATTAGACTAGGCATCACGGATTTAAAACAAACAAACAAACTAAAAACCTCAGCAAAAAAATCCCAAGAGTATTTTTACCATTTTTCCTTCCATCATCATTTATTACACTTAAACAGTACATTTTGTTTCATTTTTAATTTGATATGATTTGCTCTTTGTGTATCATCTTTCTTCTTGGCAAAATTTCTAGTGGAAATCATGGAATATTGGCAAAACTGCTTTTCCTTATTACAGTAATAACAAACGTAGTGGCTAGATACGTGATATTCTCTGATGTATTCATCCACACAAAAGTCCTATTACTCCCATTTTACACATGGGACAGCTAGGGGCGAGAGTCGCCACCTTACCAATGCAGGTATTTCTAGACATGAAGGGAGGCAGTTCCACTTTCATAAACTGCAATGCACTACCTAGGTCACAGACACATTGTGAAGTGGTTTTTTTGCTAATATGTGTGTTGGTTCATATTCTGAGATACTGACAGGAGAGCTATCTTGCATCTTTTCTCCACGAGTGAGCAGAATGAACAGGAGAGCTAAAGAGCACTGTCCCAGGTAAAAGAGGAGAGGCTTTCAGTACTCTTGTGATTTTGTCAGTGTTTTTCCTTGCTACAAGATGTTGACAATGCTAAATGTCTGTTAAGGGATAAGAAAATGAACAGAAAAACTAAAGGAAGAAAAATGTGTTGAACACAAGTACATGTAACTATGACACCTCTAGTTCTGGTCTCTGCATCATAAATCCACAGAAGGAAGGAGACTATTCTGTGGGAGTATCATTGTGAGCTTACCCTGTGTTTGTACTCTTCCCTAGGAGTCCTGTCAGGAGCAGCAATCTACAGCAGGTAGACCTTAGATCTGACCCAGTGCAGATAATTTTATGTAAAATTGGGTAGAAAAAAAAAAAAAAAAAGGGTTGATTGACTTGAAACAGAATGAAGAATGAAAATCAATTCATTCAGAGGGAGCAAGACTAGGAATGTACAGAGCCAGAACAAAATTATGAACTGTTGTGAGAAAGGGCCTTGCCCTCTCAAAGGAAATAAAAA